>JAJEKB010021031.1:658049-684598 GCA_022393335.1 Macrotrachela quadricornifera
AAGACCGATGTTCGTAAAAAAAAGCGAGGACGAAAAGGGAGCCCCCCCTAATGACATAGTTCATATCACTTATTTGTTAGTGTATTATACAGCTACTCTATTTCATTTTCTTTTGAAAAGAAACTTCAAATATTTTGGAAAATTTTCGGAAAATCTGTTAGAAATTCAGGAATATTATTTTAATCCATTATATACATTAGCAACATCCTCAATCGATCAGTTTTGATAAAATCTCGTGAGAATCCTTGCTATCATTTCTGTAAAGACGGAAATCTGTAGAAATTCTAGATTGGATCCTGTCTAACGGTAAGAACTTCGAAAAGTAGAAATTACCAGAATGTAATGCAGCGATCCAGCAAATCTTTCCTGAAATTTACATTATTTGAACAGCGTGTGAGTACTTATACTCGAACTAAATTGCTCTCGCCTATGCTGTACATTGATTCAATAAATGCCAGTCATTGTCTCTCTTGATAGAATTCTAAGAAAATCATCGCAATTTTAGAAAATTACACAAAAAAAAAGCCATTAGCGTTATATCTGTAGGATTGAATTATGAAATGCCATAGAGTGTTTATTGATAATGACCAGAGAAGTGGTCTTTTTTTATGTGTACTTCAACATATTCTTCTATCGGCCCTTTATTTATATTAGAGATCGTCAATAGAACAACACTCCATATCCTATATTCCACCGAAATGTTTCCTTTGCATGATTTTCAACAGTTTCTTGAAAATTGTTAGTTACAATCCACGATTGATAGAAAGTAAAAAGGAGTGGGGTCAGTATTACACATCTCTTTTAAACGGAATAATAATAGAAATGTAAATTTCATCATATTTCCAATATCTTCATACTACTGAGAAATAATCAACTTAACATCTGTAATTGCCTGATTGTCAATACTCATAAAATATATAACTATCAAAATATTTTTAATGATTTTGTTTCATTTCGTATTAAATGTATCATTTCTTCAAGAAGGATTATTCGATCTATTATAAAACAATATATATGAATTCTTTATAGACAACTGGAAGTTCACTTGATTCTGATTTGTGTTCGACTAATGATATCTTGATCCGTCGATCACGAATGACTACAAGCAGTGTACTTCCAACTAATATTAGCATGGAACATGATACAAGACAAGGATTTAGGTAAATAAGAAGCTGAATATGAAGAAGCATTTGACAGATATCAGTCCGTCATTGATTCTTTTTCTTTTTTAGTCAGAAGAAATGGAAAAGAATGTTACCCTGTTCTCCTGTTTGGCTTATATGTGCATGTGGAGTATGCATTGGTCTCCTAGCAGCTGCTATTGCTACGGCTCTTATTCTTACTTTAGGTGAATATTTTTATTATTTTGTTTAAAAAATTCTTGTGATAATTTAGATAAGGTGAGAATCCTCATCAAAAGAGATCGTTCAACATTGAAATTTTATTGTAGTTCCTAGAAAAGTTGTTTCCAATTTTTAAAGCCGGCTTCAAAAACTTTAATGAAGCTAGATATAATATTTAAGTTAACTTGCTTAGGTCAAAATTTTGAGCAGTAGAATATGTTCTATTCTAGTTAGTTATTGAAAACCGTTCCTCAATATTTCTTATATACTAGTTTAAAAAGTCCAATGAGTTTATTCTTATAGTATAAAGTATTCTTTCCTATGGCAATTTTCACTAGACTATACCTATTAATTCTACTCGTAGAAAATCAAATTCGACATACAGAATACTTGTAGTTTTATATGCATTAGTTTGAATGATAGACCAAATGCTATTCAACAATTCTTAGCCATTATATTACAACATTACTATCACTACATACATATACTATCTGCGATGGTTTTTAGGCGATTTGATCTATTGAAACCTATCAAAAAGTAACTAATTATCTTCTACTCACAATTCGATGAATAGTTGCAGTCAGCATAAGTGTCCTATATGGTACGAGTTTCTAACTACTAGCGTTCATCAAGTTATATTCGGAATATAAACGCTTTTGCTAAACCTGTTTTACAGACTGTCGATTTGTTTGTTATCCATAAAAATAACAGTCTCTATACGATATGTCGAAAGAAGGGTTCCACACCTATCTATATGTTATGAAAGAATACAAAAAACTAACTGTTCGAGTTTATACAGATATTTTCGATAGTTCATTTTTTATCGGGATCCATTAGAGAAAAAAAATACGGTCTTATAAACAAAAAACGATACAGCAACACAATTCATTAGCAAAAGCAAAAATGATTGATAATGAACTACATTGAAGAACATACCAAAAAGATCCAAATATGTATAGAGTGATAGAAAATTCATGTATTCAAAATAATATAAAGAGATGAGTGGCTTAATGAATTTATCCAAGAATGAGAAAGAGAACAAAACAAATGAATCCATGACTTTGTACAATTTTTTAAAACTAAAAGTATTTTCTGATGCAGATGTATCAAAAAAAATGTTTCTATAGTAAAGATACAACGATAAGCTTCGAACTGATAATAAAATAAGAAAGCTTATTGTTCATACCTATATTTAAATTATTGCTGACCAAACCTAGCCGATGGATGAAATCTCCATAACGTTATCTTTCCATCAGATTAAAGATATCTTAATTTAGAAATAAGAATATTCTTCTTCTATACTGAAGGTTCCACGAAGACCACAACAACGGCGACAACTGCAACAATAACCACAGCGACAACACCCACTACAACAACAGAAACAACAACAACAGAAACAACAGCAACAACGACAACCTCAACAACGTCAACAACAACAACGTCAACGACTACAACATCAACAACATCAACAACAACAACCTCAACAACGACAACAACATCAACAACGACAACCACAACAACAACAACAACGTCAACCACAACAACCTCAACAACGACAACAAGTACAACATCAACATCAACAACCACAACAACATCAACAACGTCAACCACAACAACAACAACAACGTCAACTACAACGACTTCAACAACGTCAACAACATCAGAGACAACAACAACAACTTCAACAACATCAACAACAACAACCTCAACAACGTCAACAACATCAGAGACAACAACAACAACATCCACAACAACTACAACAAAAACGACAACGACAACAACGTCAGCGACCACTGCCACCACCACAACAACAACATCAGTAACAACAACCACAGCAAGTATGTCACTGTGTTCACAGTTTTAACGAGCGAAATCGATATAGTAGACATTTTATGCATAAGGAAGGTTTGTTCTTGTTTCCCTCGAGATATGTGTCGACATCTTATATCTCATTGTTGGACTCGACTTTTTCAGGATCCAACTTGCTCAATACATTGTGTTTTTCAAATTTAAATCGAATTAGGATGTTTTTGATGGAGACCTTTTAGTATAGTGGATCAGTTTTACTATTTAATCTTTCTGAATTTTCTGAGTATGTGCTTGTGCTGATGGCTTTCACTTGAACAAGTATAAAGTAAAAGTTTGTAGTGGCGACGTCAAAAGTAAATGGTGAAAAGTCTGAGAGGAATATCTCCCGAACGAATGCAACTAACGAGCTGTGGTTTTCACCAATCGAAAGAGGAGAAGTGGGGATAACTTTTTCTCCGATAATGTATAAGACGAAATCTTTTTAAAAATAATTTCATATTCAAAGACCATTCAAAAGTACCCATGAAAATGATTTGCCAGCTAGATGAAGTTTTGATATTGACCTTTGCTTTATATAGAAAAACTTGAGATCTATCATTCCAGATGCAATACACTTCCATACTTTTTCCTACATTTTCATCGAAATCTCAAGCTACCATGATAAAAAGTGCGAAAATTTACTAAAAAATTGGCAAAACTCCCTATTATTTGCGCATGTAAGTACATGATTCTATTTGCACAATGTTATAATACAATAAGACAACCATTTGTGTCGTATCTGAAGCTATAGATCTCAAGTCCCTCTATCTAAATCAAAAGTCAAAATCAAAATTTCATCGAGCTAGCAAATCATTTTCACAGGTTCTTTTGAATATTCTTCGAATATGAATCTAGTTTTAAAAGGATTTCATCTTATCCATTATCGGAGAAAAAAATATCTCCACTTCTCCTCTTTCGATTGGCGAAAAACGCAGCTCGTTAGCTGTATTCGTTCGGAAGATATTCCTTCAAGAGTTTTCATCATTTACTTTTGGTATCGACATTATATAAAGAGAACAAAATGGTTGGAAAATACTAACAAATGAAAGAAAAGAATGAAGAACAGTGTTTCTTCTTATAGTATTTTTTTAAGAGTTTTCTGTTATGACTATATATTCAAAATTCTTCTGTTATAACAAATTTTGAAAATTTTCTTACTTGCACGGATGCGCATGAGGAAGGCTCTACACCTCTGCGATTGATACTCGAATTCTAATCAGTCTATTTTTCATTATGAGTTGATAAGAGCTTTTCATGTAATAATTAAAAAATAAACTATGGTGGACTTACTAACTAGACAGGTACTATTTTCAGTTAGCATGGATATCAGTTAAAACAGATACATATTCTAATGTTTACTCAGTTGGAAACACTTTGCAATGACTTGCATCAATTTCAACTAGTGATCCAGTTGAAACTATAGTATCTAATTAATTGAACACATTGTATTTCTATTAATAATGCATTATGATGAAATGATTGAGAGCATGGGGATTTTCAACTTACATATAACTTAATTTATCTATTTAGCCACTACTACGACAACAACTATTGCACCACCAAATTGTACTACTTGTATGGTTAGTTATAGTAATAGTGCTGGTTATCTTATTGGTAGTTGTGATGATTATTGTGATTATGTTAATAATTGCTGTGATTATGGTGGTGGTACTGGTGTTAATACTGGTGGCGGTGCTGGTTATACTTTTAGTGGTTCCTGTGGTGGTACCTGTTATAGTGGTTTTGGTACTCGTACTGGTTTTGGTCTTACTTCTTGTTGTAATGATGGTGCTTATGAATCTTGTTGTCTTAATAATACCTCTTCTTGGTGCTTTAATTCTACTTATTGTAATGATACTGGTTGTTGTGCTACTGGTTGTTGTAGTAGTACTTGTTGTAGTTCTAATGGCAGTTGTTGTAATGGTAATTGTTGTAATGGTCCTTGCTGTAATAATGTTTGTTGTACTGGTTATCGTACTTGTTGTAATGGTAGTTGTTGTAATGGTAATTGTTGCAATGGTGTTTGTTGTGATGGTGCTTGTTGTGGTGGTGCTTGTTGTCCTGGTGTGTTTTGTTGTAATAGTTCTGCTTGTTGTCCTACTGGTATTTGCTGTAGTGGTGGTTGTTGCGGTGCCAATTATAATACTACTTGCATTATTAATACTGGAAGCAATCCAAGCTGTTATTCTCGTC
Organism: Macrotrachela quadricornifera; assembly: GCA_022393335.1. NCBI lineage: Eukaryota > Metazoa > Rotifera > Eurotatoria > Philodinida > Philodinidae > Macrotrachela > Macrotrachela quadricornifera. Next base: position 663,434 of record JAJEKB010021031.1, read on the forward strand.
GTTCTTGTCGCAGTCCTTACGGTAATTCTATTTGTTGTTGCAGTTAGGTTTTGCTCTAATAAATACTATATGAAACAGCGATTAAGTAGCCTCAAATATTATTTACCCTCTTCTGCTTTCTTCATATATCATCATCAAAATTCTTATTTTCATGTAACATAAAATATTTGTGAAACATAGCTTATTATTGATAATAATGTTTTCTTTCTAGTTAGTCTACTAACTTTTTATGACTTTGTTTGATTCTATTTTGTTATTTGTTTTTCTACTGTACTAAATATCCTTTTTTCTTATTAAGCTTTGTTTTCACATTTAAGCATTTCTATTTTCTGTTTCAATACTTTCAATAAATATTTCATGATAAAAAATAACCAAAATATGCAAATCTATTGAAGTGATTGTTTTCCAAGTTGTATACGAAATACAAAGTTGTAGTATCATAATCTGATGTATATTATCAATGTAACTCTAGTTGACGAAAGCCTGAATGCGCTAAGATGAGTGACAGTATGAGTTTCTTTATGAACGGTTGAAAGTTAAAATCCAAATTTTAATATAGAATAGTTGTGTTTAAATTACTGTTTAAAACAAATTCTCAATTTCAAGCGTCATCTCTACTGAGTATTTAGTTCGGATCAGTAGTTGTGCATGATGATAACTATTCAACCGATTTATAAATGTCAGCCATTTATGCCTTTACACTGTGAGAAGTTGGTAGATGAATTTATTTGAAGAAAAAATCTTCATCTTTTTAATCATTTATTATTTGATACTTTGAATCGGTAACGAACTTTTATGAAAGCAGTCTATGTTTGGTTCTTTCATGTGAACAATGTCAATGAAACATAGTCTCATCATTTCTCCTTTATTAATACATTGGGCGAGATGGGATTCACCGGTGGGTCCCACTATTTTTTAAACAAGAAACTTATTGGAAAAAAACCTTTTTTCAATTGTTCTCTTATACGCTACACATTATATGTCATCGGTTCTGCTCTAATACTATTTAATCATTTATTATATAGTAAGATGTTTCTCATTAAAATAATCAAGACAAAACTATTTTCCACAATCAAAACAAAAATTTTTTATTTTCATTGCAGCTGCATGAGCGGCTTCTGTTGATTGTTGTTGTTGCCTGATCTTCTCATAGTAACCAGCACATACATAGTTGTACTTTTCTAATATCGAACTTGTGACCATGGTTCATGACGCCATTAGTCAGTTCGATTAGATAGTATAGAACATAGAACGAAAAAAGTCAAGGATAACAAAAATTCCTTCATTTATGTGGGTGGTTCGATGTTCGAGTCCACCTCATAGCAAAAAATGTTTATTTATAAATAGATCTATGGGACCGAGTTCGAGTCCGTGAGATGGAAAAAAAAGTAAAAACAAAATTTGTATATGACTGGAGCAGAGTTCGAATCTACCCTACCGAAACAAGCAAAACAAATGTAAAAGTTTTAGTGTTCGACTCTAACCGATGGAAAAAAATAATTACTTACGTATCATCAATGATATCATTGGTATTTTCCCTCAATAACTGCACGAATCGAAAATATGATAATCGCGATAGGGTTCACTCAGTATATCAACGAATATTTTTCCTACTTCATGTCTGAGTGGTCACAAAAAAGGGCTATGCATAAAGTCAAAGTAAAAACAAATAACAAATCAGTGCATGTAACTCAATGATTAAAATACCCATAAATATCCAGCAAAATTGGGGTATAAAAACCCTTGTTTTCCCATATTTTTTGCCCATTTTTCTTGACAATGATGATATAGACCATCGAAACGTCAAATTCTTGTGTTTTATCAAAAACTTTGAAAAATATTATGCAAAGCCGCTGTTATACTCTCATTTATTACGAAGATCTCGTCCTTAACAAGTACTAATATTAAACTTGTGTTTGCATTAGTGGTTATTTCTTTTTCTTCCGTTGAACCTTCATATCCTCTTCAACTCGTAAATAACATCGTCGTTCTTTGATTCTTACAACATCCCACATTGTTTTCAATAAGTCTGTCAAAGTTGCATAGCCTAATTGTTGAAAAGGCATTTTTCGACCATCATTTTTCAATGAATAATGTTGGCATAATTCTGTGAATGAGAGACCATTTTCGACTGGTAAAGAGGACGTTAATATTGAATAAATCTCTTTTTTGATTTCATCATAAGTTTCTGGGCCAGTACGAACCTAAGCAGTAATAAAAGGCATAGATCTTGATAGTCCAGCTCAAATAACGAAGCAATACAATGTTGATTAACAGAGCTCGGACGAGTATAAGTACAGCAACTAGAACTTTTTTACTTGTACTTGAAAGAATATACTTGTACTTAAACTTGTCTTTTCAAAAGTATACTTGCCCTTATACTTGTACTTGATGTATATATACCAGAATTTTCGTCGTTGAAGCACACTATGTCTGATAAAGTTTACACGATTATCGTAGCATGGTCTCACAACATAGGGACAATTACAATATTTGAATGATATTTTTCTTTTTGTATGCTACTAAATTCCCTTTTAATTTTCAAACTTTCGATGTTCAGTGTCACCATCGTCAAGAAGGACAGTTAAAGAAGCGAGAAAACACTCATATGTATATATATTATGGACGCGACCAGTTAGTGAGATACCCCAATTTGCTTCTTTTTCTATTAACAGTTAAAAACCTAACCGTATTCGGGCTAAATTATTACCCTCATCCTCAAACTACTAAATTTAAAATATTAGTTACTAATGGCTGTCTTATAGAAAATTATTTGCCCTCTTAAAAACAATAGAGTATGATTCTGGGGACTGAATAACTTGATGTAAGACCGCCGTTAATAGTTCAAGTCTAGCAGTTTTGCGATGAGAGTAATAATTTGTCCCGAACATAGTTAGGTTTTTAACTGATAACAGAAAAAAGCAAATCCGAGTATCCTACTGACTGGTCACCCCCGTTGATATATTTTGGAATAATTTCATCTTTTTTGAATTATATTCTGTCTTCATAAACAGCTGGTGAATGATAACCTCTTGTCTTCAGATATGATTACGAATTAAGAAACTCAATTGAAAAATGAGCTGTATATCAGTATTAAGAAAGCAATTTGTAAGAGTCATTTAAGAGTCTCCACAAAAGAGACACGTCAGCTAGCGACTTTAAAAGTAAGAAGAGTTGAAACACAGAGATCGCTCTAGCTCTGTAAACAGTATGCCAAATTTTAGCGAAGCTAAACAGTTCTTCACCTATAAAAGAAACACATTGTTTCGCATTGCAAGTACAAGTATAAAGTACGAAAAATACAAGTACAAATACTTTCGTCCAAGCTCTGTTGATTAGGAAAGAAGAGAGGGCAGTCTAAATTTTAAACATACTTACTTGTCTTTTACTCTTTTCACTATCAACATCACCAACTGTATTTAAATAACAACGCGTAGGCCATTCCTTATAATTCATACGTATTACATCTTTCATGGATCCCAAGAATCGTGACAACGTATCATATCCTAAGTCTTTAAAAGGTATAGGTCCATGTTTGTAGTAACTTTCATATTCGCGACAAAGTTCTGTTAGCGTAAGACCGGCATCAATTGATGGTAGACAAGAAGATGTGAATAGGTGACAAATCTCCTCTTTCACTTGGTTGTAGGTAGAAGAAGGAGAACAGCTTGCCATCTAAAAAAAACAATAAAGAAACCACTTTAGTCGTTTTAAAAATATAATGTGTTATATTATAAATTGCACTTGGAGTTCGATTCAACATTAAGTTGACCTTTCTTTTTTTATTTATTAAGAAAAGTGCTCATCATTCAGTGATTATACACGTGCTTGTATACAACTGTTTGCGAAAAAACTTGGAAACATTGTTCCAGATATATCATCTTCTATACAAGTGCTCTTCGAATTGTTTTATATACTACTAGACAGTCCGTGACGAGTACTATACAACAGTATGAATTTATGTTTTATTTATCGCAGAGAGAGATTTTATACAAGTATCTCGTTTCCATGGACATAGCAGAACTTTTTGCTATGGACATTTCAATGATTTTGACTTTTTCATCTAAAAAATATTAAAGTTCCTCATGTTGTTTTTTTTTTGAATTTTTTCTCTAAATAGTATGTTGGTATATTTGCAAAAGAACTGGCACATTCTGTTACACAATATTTCCTTAAACAAGAATTCTTTGAAATGTTTCGCGTAGGAATTGATAACCTGCAACGAGTAACATCGAATACCACAGTTCAATGTTTTATTCGTCCACCTTTACCATTGATAAGAGAGAAACTTTTTTTTTCATAGACATCACACAATTCTTCACAATATTAATATCAATATTTCTGAATTCTTCGGCTTAAAATAGTTCGAGGTCATCAGTATTTATGGGTTTGATTTTTTCTACGTTGCGTTTCACGATCGACCATATATTGTCGATAGGATTTGCATCAGGACTATTCGATGGCCAGTCTAATAATCGCGGTGCATTCTCATCAATAAATTGTCGACAAATATTACTCATGTGTTTGGGGTCATTGTTCTGCTACAAACGCCAATTTGGACCCAATTAATCTAAAAAAGAAAGAATATACAAGTAAAACTAAATTATTTTCTTTCATTATTTACGTGTGGCAGCTGGAAGAAGATAATCTTCAAAAATAGAAATATAATACAGTTCACCGAGATTACATCGAAATGTGTGACATGTCAATATGCTTTTCACACTCATTGCACGCCAGGCATGAATCTTCTGACGATTTTTAGACGAGTATTTAACTTCTTGATTAGGATTTTTGGTCAACTGACGAAGTGTATTACGAAGAAGCTGGAATAAAGCTTCATCTGTAAATACTGTATTCTTGAAATCATCATTTTTATGCTTCTTGGTTCATTGTACACCTTGTTCTTTTTCATCCGATGTTAATATGTAAGTAAATCGAGGTAAAACATCTTTATAACTATATGAAAATAGAGATTCTTGAGATTTTAGCATAAATTTTGAAGAAATAATAGACTTTGTGTAGTTAAGAATGAATAGTGTTAATTTTTTATTCTTTTTTTTATTTTAATCGGAATTTTCGATCTTATAGGATCATTTTCAACGTACCACAACCTTTTCCTAGTAGATGTTACAAGACATAAAACAGAATCAAAATGAACTAGAAAACATGAATATGAAAAATTATGATTGTAACAACATTAACATTTGACATCATGAACATTCACATCATTATCCAGTGTTTTCACATATTTGAATGGTGTTGATCAAATTCAATAACAATATACCTGTAATGTATTACTCAAGACAAAAAAGTACACTTTTGTATAATAATATATGAAAATAGAGATTCTTGAGATTTTAGCATAAATTTTAAAGAAATATTAGAAGCTTGTATTTTTTATGTATAATTTGCAAACACCAGATAATGATGTCAATTGATCATGATGTTAAATGTTTATGTTGTCTAGTTTATTTTGATTCTGTTTTATGTCTTGTAGCATCTACTAGGAAAAGGTTGTGGTACGTTGAAAACAATCCTATAAGATCAAAAATTCCAATTAAAATAAAAAAAGAATAAAAAATTAATATTATTCATTCAAAACTACACAAAATCTATTATTTCTTCAAAATTTTTATAAGTATATTCGTGAAAGTGACGACTAATTGTTGATGTAGATACTGATTTGTGTGTATTGTTGGAAATTTTCCTTTCATTTTGTTAAGAGTTATCTCATTGTTATATTATATATATTGACCAATAGCTTTTTGTTCTTTTACACTAAGGACACGTAATCGACCATTCTCATCTCTATGTTTAAGTGAACCTATTTGTTTTAATTTGTCCATATTGTAATAAATAGTGCTCAGTGAAACGTTTGTTTCACGATGAGTAAGAGAAGCAAATCGTATATCATTGTTCCAGTAAGACAAAATTGAAAAATGATGACATTTTAAGTTACTGGTCGACGCCATAATTGAATAAGTATTTATCAAAAAGGGAACAACTCACGTTTCCATATATACAACGTGTAGTATATGCATTGAGGGTTTAGCCCTCAAAAAATGACTTTTGTACGTACCTATAATAGTAGAGAAAAAGATGTTAAAAAAAAATTATTTATCCAGGTTTTTTTACAAACAGCTGTAATATTTCATTTTTACTTAATGATTTCTTATTAATAATTATATAATAATTAAAATTTAATTATTCTATTTAATACTGATACATTAAACAAATAAATAGTAATTAACTTTATTATAATAATAATGATGATTAAATAATTTGTTCGTTCTTTTTTGTTTAACACATTCACGATGATTCGATTTTCATAGAAAGTGACATCTCTAAATGCAGTGTATTAGAAAACAAGATACACCAAAAGATGCGGCGTGAAAAGCTCTAAAATCCACATCATAAAACGTATTTCAATTGTATATTTTTCATTTGAAAAGAAGGCAAAACTGTGTGCGACTAATTTTTGAGGTTGACACAATTGATCACACAGAGTTTTGCTTTAGTCGAAAACTAAACGTACACAATTGAAATAAACTTTACAATGTAGATTGTAGAGCATTTCACGCTGCATCTTATGGCATATTTTGTCTTTTTTTTACGAAATCATATTATATGATAAAAAGATGAAATAAGAAAAATGGAAGTTCAGATTCATATAGAAAAAAACGATCGTTTCACAACCTTAAAGCTAGTCACACAGAGTTTTACTTTGTTTGAAAACAGAAATTACACAATCAAAATAAACTTTACTATGGGAATTGTAGACCTTTTCACGCTGAATCTTATAGTATGTTCTGCTTTTTAATAAAACGTATTTAGAGATTAAAATATGAAATGCAAGGTGAGGCCCACCGGTGGGCCCCATCGCCGTGAATGTGTTAATATTAATCATAATGAATGAGCATAGAGTTGTTTTGGTTTATTTTTGAATTATTAATTAATCTAAAATGAAGAAAATATATTATATTTTGATATCGATTATAATTAAATATCTAAATAAAATCTATAATTTTTTAACATTTTGTTTTATTCATAAATGTATTTCGCATAAGAAATTTTTAATAATATCAAAATGAATTATTTCATTTTGATATATTCATATATATTAATGTTAACATTATCATTTTTATCATCTAATTTTAATATATAAAAATTTCTTTTTCATGAACAGTTATTATGAAATATAATAAGATAATATTTTATACATCTAATATAAATCTTTTTCTTATTTCTTTTTTTATCTTAAGTCAAAAAGAAATATAAAACAATAAAAAACACAGTTATAAACACAATCATATGGCTCTATGTCTATATATCTTTTAACTTTAATTTTGTTTTCATCAACTAGAAGAAAATGCATTCCAATGCGTTTTAATAAACATATTTGATAATCATTTAAATTATTTCCAAAGAAAAAAATAAAACCATTTTCTTATATTATTTTTTCAAAGAAAAAAAAAATAACTTACGAACAAATAATCAATTCATTGTTTTTTTTCGATGTTCTTTTACCGTGTACTGATTCTGATAATGCCGAATAAGTATGTTCTAATTCATTTTTCAATTCATTTGATTTGTTTGTTTTTTCATCATCGGATACTCTGTCTATTTCAATACGAATAAATATAAACATATCTTTAACAGTACGACTAATAACAGAATTTGTTTTTAATGAATTAAGACCTATTTCCATCATTTTTTCATATCATTTTTTTCTTGAAATTTCTGTATGATTATTTGATGATTGTATTATACCTTGTAAATATCCGATAAATTCTTCCATCATACCACGAGTATGTAATCTTCTCTCGTAGAACATTATTTTACGTTTATCTTCAAGATATTGTTTATCTTTCATATCACACAATTCTTTCATTGCTTCACAAAGTCCAGATTTTTCACGAATAACATGTTCTCATTCAAATTATAAACTTTCGTATCCACCACGAATAATCGTCATTCATTTAAATGATGATGAATTTGATGAACAAAGATCTTTAAACTTTTCATCAGAAAAAAAACTTGTGAATGATTGTTTATTCGTCGTGGATGTTATAACATTAATCGATTATATCTTGTGAAAACATTCTAAATAATAAAATAAATATTTATATAAATATATGAAATAAATGATCTTTATTAACCTCCTGGATCCTGACAAACTTTTTCGTTCTATTCGATAGATTAAAAAAAATGGCGAATCACTATCTCTAGCGTATTCAGCTTGTGAACGATATGACAGAACGCAAAAAAAATTCTCTCGCCTCCATCATGGCGTTTCTTGTCTTCAGTCTGAAAACAGCACGATCCAAGAGGTTAAAGTTTTTAATTTCAAAATTTGTTTTTAATCAACTAAAGCAAAAAGAACAATTTATATCTATTATTATTAAAATGTTCACATCTAAAAATTTGTTTTATTTGATTCTTTTATTAATTTATTTATCAAAATATTCATATTAATTTAATCTTGACTACATAAAATGAACAGAAAAAAGAGAGATTTTAAAATAATTTGTTAGTTTTCTTTTGAATTAAATAAAAATACAAATCGAGACATATTTATTTTAAATGATTATATAATTTTATCAAAAACGAATTTAATAATACACTTTTTATCGTATAAATTTTATTATAAAAGATAATACAATTAATTTCAAATTAACTTACTAATGTATTTTTCATTGATATCATTTTTGAAGAAAAATAATATAATCTAAATAAAAATAAAAATGAAATTTTTCTTTAAATTTTACTTATTTATAATTTTAGTTAGAATAAGAACAATTCATAAAATATTTTCCTTGTCATTTTTTTCTCTTCTACTCTTATGACAAGTTAACTTATTCCATTCAATCAAAACTAAAAAAAACGTAGATGTCACTCTCATATTATAATTACATTGATATAACTTAAATGAATCTCTATTTCTTTTATTGTCCACCGAATTCTTTCTTTATAGAATAAAATCAATAAAACAATTACACAAAAAAAGAGGCATTCATTAAGCTGGGGTTCCTCTGTATACGCGCCCTACATTTAAGCTGGTGTTCCTTTACATCAAATAAGTAGTCCCTTTCTGGTTAGAACATGTATACATATTCTAATTAGATGAGAAACACTTTTTCAATGTAAAAGAACATCAGCTTAATGAATGCCAATGTGGTGAACAATGAAATAAATACAAATTAATTTAAATAATGTAGATATATTAATAATATGAGAGTGACATCTATGTTTTTTCCTATTTTTTATTAGATGAAACGAGTTAACTTGCTATAAGAGTAGAAGGAAAAAAAATCACAAGGAAAATATTTGGTGAATTTCTCTTATTTTAATTAAAATTATTAATGAGAAAAACTTTAAGAAAATATTCCTTTTACTTTTATTTAGATCAGAGGCACACGGAGCACAGGGTGGGGTGAGACGGGAATTTCTTCTCGAAGAATCGCGGAGTATGAAGGCGCATGGGGCAGAAGATCTGTGGTACGGAGCAAGGCGAGTAAGCGATGAAAAAGTCTTTTGTAAACAGAGTGCGTTCATTTTTTTCCAAATCTCGACAAATAGGTCACTCTCAATTTGTGTAAACACGAAGCAACTGGTGTATCGCTCAAGGAAGGTGAAATCTCAGCACCTAACATGAGTAAATCAATCTTTACATCTTAAAAATGCAATATTATCAAAATTTATAAAGCCATATAATGTCATAACGGTGCGGAACGGGGCACAGAGCGAACTTACTACGGGGTGGGGCGGGACCGGACAAGACTTCTTTTTAAAAGAATCCTAAGGGCTCTGCGGGTCACGGGGCTATACGTTCATGGACTCGGGTGGAGCGGGGCGGGGGTGTAAAAACTTGTGCTCCGTGTACCTCTGATTTAGATTATATTATTTTTCTTCAAAAATGATATCAATGAAAAATACATTAGTAAGTTAATTTGAAGTTAATTGTATTATCTTTTATAATAAAATTTATACGATAAAAACTGTATTATTAAATTCGATTTTGATAAAATTATATAATCATTTAAAATAAATATGTCTCGATTTGTATTTTTATTTAATTCAAAAGAAAACTAACAAATTATTTTAAAATCTCTCTTTTTTTCTGTTCATTTTATGTAGTCAAGATTAAATTAATATGAATATTTTGATAAATAAATTAATAAAAGAATCAAATGAAACAAATTTAAAAATATGAACATTTTGATAATAATAGATATAAATTCTTCTTTTTGCTTTATTTAATTAAAAACAAATTTTGAAATTGAAATTTTTAATAAAGATTATTTATTTTTATTATTTAGAATGTTTTCACAAGATGTAATCGATTAATGTTACAACATCGAAAACGAATAAATATTCATTCACAAATTTTTTTAGATGAAAACCTTAAGGATCTCTGTTTATAAAATTCATTCTAGTTTAAATTAATGAAGATTATTCGCGGTGGATATGAGTTTATTATTTGAATGAGAACATGTTGTTCGTGAAAAATCTGCTCTTTGTAAAGCAATTAAGGAATTATGTGATATGAGAGATAACTAATATCTTGAAGATAAACAAAATAGCGTTTTACGAGGGAATATTACATACTCGTAGTATGATGAAAGAATTTATTGGATAATTACAAGGTATGATAAAATCATCAAACAATCGTACAAAAATTTAAAAAAAAATTATTTGAAAAAATGACCCATGTCACCAGTTTTCGAACAATTGCGCCGCAGTTTTTCGTAATTACGGGTCGCAGTGCCATTGCAATTACTGAGAACTGCGGAAACTGCGGCACAGTCGAACACATGGGATGAAGCAAAACTGATTAATTATTAAATTATTATTAGCAGTCAAAAGTAAATATCAACTAAATAAAAAAAACAATCTATATAAACAACTAAATAAAAATTTATTTAATATATACATATACGAACCACATTTGATAAATCATGAAATTACTATTATTAAAGAAAAGCCAAATATGAACTTAATAAAAAAAAATCAATCCATAGAACTATTTAAATAAAAATCAATTAATAAATAAATACATATACGAACCACAATTGATGAATCATCAAATAATTATTAGAAGACAACAGTCAATGCGAACTAATCGAATGATTAATCTAAACATTCATTTGCTTTTTTTTAATTTTGAAACTTGTTGATATTTATGTTCTTTAGGTTTTGGTTTCAGTGCATTCGCATTAACGGCTTGACCATGACTTTTTATTTTTATAATAAGTTTTAGTATAGGTTCAGTTAATTGTAGACCCATGTGTTCAACTGTGATCAAACTGCGACGAAGTGGTTAAAAAAGCGGTGGGATGGAGATCGATCTGCTCGGCTTGGTTCAACATGTTTTCTCATATGAAATAAGAAATACATTCACTTATATATGTATAAACTAAAGGAAACGAAATTGTCGGACTAAATATAGAAGATAAAAATACAATAGAAAAAGAACGATGCATAGATGTTTTCATAGATATATCAGTATATAATACAATCATCCATATCAATAACGAATTCATTTAAATGTTTAGATACCTCTTTTGTAAGAAAAGAACATTCAATTTCGATTATATAATTCAATTATTTTACATTGAAGAATAAATGAATGTGGAATTGTATTCGTAATGTGTTTTGAATAATAACTTAATTATTTGATATTTTTTAATAAATAAAATAGAAACAATGGTTGATTATATTACGATGTGTTTTCTTCTATTTAATTCAACTAATATTTTATTATCCCAAAAAAGGTTGAAGAAATTTCAAACGTTAGAATACATATACACAAACATTAACAGAATTATCGAATACCATGTTTTAAGATCGTATTTATTCAGAGGAAAAATTGATATAAGATTGACATCCTTTGAAAATTTCTTCCTCTTTAGGCGTCGAAAATAGTTTATCAAACAGTTTACTGCTTCCTTTTTATTAAAATAAAATCACAACTATACATACGATACAAAGAAAGGGAGAAGTCCAACGAAGAGAAGGAAAGAAATAATCCAAGTAGAAGAATAACCTATCAATATAGAAAAGAAAAAGAACAATCAAAGTAGTGAAGTGAAGGATGTGTAGTACTACTTAATAAACCATTCAACTAACAAAAAATACAGTAAATCTAACTAGTCTTTCAGCAATATCATTAAGAAATAGAAATATAACAACGATAAACATTAAATCCAACGGGGAAATCAAGAGTTACATTCATATTAAAACGTTTTTGTTAAATCGTAAGTAGGAAAAATATGAAAATTTCTCAAGAAAGTAACAATTGATCATTCATTTTTTTTATTATATTTTTTCAAGTCAAATAATCATTTTACTTCAAACCTTCATGAAAAAAATTTTCTTATTCAGAAAAAGAAGAGTTTGAAAAGCAAGTAAATTGTTTTAGAAAGGATTATGACAAGTAATACGTATTTTGTTGATTTATTTCTTATTGCTTTTTGTTAATATTTATCAAGATTGTCGTTAATTATAAATTCAAGTCAAAAGAAAGAACAAAACGAATAACATAAGAACATTTTATAAAAAACTTACGTGCATAATAAATTTTTTCTTTTAAATAAAGAATCGAATATCGAGAAGAATATTTATACAATTCATCATGAATCAAATTGAAATTTCTTATAGAATAATTCCAAGTTTTTCACAGTTTCTTAGTGAAATTAATGAATCAAAGTCAATATATTCAATAATAGTCTTATCAAATCAAGATCAAATTATTAATTTTACTCAAAATGAAATAATAAGTTCTTTTCTTCATGAATTTCCTTTATTGATAATTTATATATTTCGAGCACCTTATCAAATCTATATAATCATGACAAAAGACAAATTCATCAAAACGAATTAGATTTTCGTAAAATATCTCGTAAAGTCCATAATCAAAAACATATAAACTAATATGGAGACAGTTATTCATTTTCTGAAAGAAAGAGTTATTCGTAGAAAATATGCTGCTGAAAACTAGTAAAGTTTGTGTGCCTATCCAAGCCAGTCAGAAAAAAAGCATGAATTTTATTAATAAGAATAACTGTTAATATTTGCTGCATTCACTGACCAAAAGGTCTTCGGGGTCGAGGAATCGAATGGTACTATTAGATTTTTATGCTTTTGCAAAAAAATTATTTTACCCAAAAAAACGGATTTTTTATAACATTTGATCAAAGCGCTTTTAAGGGCGAGGAATCACTTGATGTGATTAGGTTTCAAAAGCTTTTAAATTTATCATTTCATTGGCTGAAGGGAGAGTGATACGAAAAAAGTGAAATACATTTTTTGGTTTGTGCCAGGTCAAGGGTCAAAAAAAAACATATTCTTAGAGAAACCAGCAAAAAATCTCAATTTTGAAAAAACCGAATCTTAACGTTTCAGCAAAGGTTTTCGAGGTTGAGGAATCGAATGATACCATTAATTTTTGAATTTTTCTAAACAATTTTTTTTACTAAAAGAAGGCTTTTTTACGAAATAATGGTTTGTCTAGTGGATCAGAGGAGAGATCATATGAAAAACATAATTCTGTGTGTGTGTGTGCTTGCTCAGAGTAAAGGTCCGACTAAAGTAACTTAGCTGAAATCAATGGGAACGTTACATTTTGTGTGACTTTTTCGCTATGAGCTGCGGTTGAACTATAGTCCTGGCTACCCATGGCAATACTCTACCAATGCACCATAAAAGTCAAAAAATGTTATCTACGATAAGAAAATCATTGGTATTTAAGACTAATAGCTTTGGTTTTAGAAATCATAAAATGTAGGATATTTGTTCAAACTGAGGTGGCTATAGCGTCACATTTGTTGACCATTTATCTATCATTGATTCTCGAAATAGCTAGAATGAATGCAATCGTAGATTAAGTGAATCACTTCTGACGAGTGTTAGTTGCTTTAAAAACAAGTAACGTTGGTCGCTTCAACTCATTTGATCCTCGACTGAATCAAGAAAAGCTGTAATGTCTCTCCCTACTCTATTTTTCATTTTTATTCTCTATATAACACGAAGTAGAAACACATGTATCATTTAAGACTTTTATACTATTCTAAAACTATCATTATAGAATAAAATTCAATAAGGTAGCACTCAACCTGTGGATTTGTTGACCCTTTTATCAAAGAAATATTACATCGCTGCATTTAAGTAAATTTTGTCCGATCATGTTAGATATTTCAACTCTTGATTTCATATAGAATCATGAGAATATTAAACTCTTTCAATTAGTTCTCAGTTTATTAAACAGAAATTTTGCTTAAAGAACACATAATTTTATACGCTTAGCACCTTGGTATGATCCCGATCATTTAGTAGTAACGATATTGGTTTAAACTGCTAAGAATCAATTTACAACTGAGTCATGTGAGTCTATACTGAAGCAAAATTTTCGCGATCAATTACGCGAACGGCTACATTAAGCAGGTGGTAATTCATAGTTCTCATTTACCTTTTGCACGTTTCAATTATTTCAAGAAACTAGTCAAATCGTCATAGAATACACCCATCAGTTGACTTCTAGTATCACACAATGACTCCGGCCTATTTTGCATCTGAGACAAAACTGCACGTTTTCAATGTGCTGCCATTCTACTCATACCGTTACCACGAATGTCACGTAATATGCGACAAATTATCCTGTGAGATATTTTTCTATATCTCTATTGGAGCACAGCTCCTATGCCTAACTACAGAGGAACAGCTAGTCGTTCGTCGGCACCCCTCTGAGGCGCCACTCATGACTAGCTGTTACATTCATCAAATTTTATAGGGTAGTGAAACTTTGCCTTCTAACTACTTAATTCTGCCATTATTCGCTTCTCTCAAAATGCTCACTGATTTTCCTTAGAATCGGTAACTAAAATACACTATTCTCCCCAAACTTCAGGCACCAAAACTATTTACCTATTCTTTGGTAGCCCAGTATTCCACTCAATTCCGATCACGATTGCAACCCCGAGATAATGGGTCACGTGAAGTGAACCAAACACGCTAGCCAAAGAAATGAGGTTCACTTCACATAGAAAAAAAAATTATGATAAAAAATATTATTCCGATATTTATAATGTTTGCCAAAAAAATTTTTCTTCAAATTTGAAAGCTACGGCATATTGTCTAGTTTTTCACGATCTCCCTAAGCATCTCAAACACCAAACTATCAAAAACTATATACGTTGAAAGAAGTTTTAAAGTTTTCTACAAAATAGATTTTAAGCGGTTTTAAAGTTTATATAGGAATGGTTTTTAGAGGTTTTCGAAATCATTTAAAAAACTTGTTTAAGATTTTTTTCGATTTTGCAAAGAACGACTTTTAAGAGAGTTTAAAGTTTATCTGAAATGGTTTTCAAAGGTTCTTTTCGATTTATCTACGCATAGCTTTTAGAGGTTTTTAGAATGCATTTACAAATGATTCTTTGGACGTCATGAGATTTATCTGTGAATATTTTTGAAGATTTTCAAGTTTATTTAGAAAGAACTTATTAATTTTTTAGTTGAACACCATATATCTTCTAGCAGTGTTGGATTCTCGAAAGGTAAATATATGTACACTCTGATTTTGTTAGGACTACTTTAGTGCATGGCAGATAATCTTTGAAATATTTGTTAATCATAGTAATTCTAGATTCTTAATTACGTCTTAACACTATATGTATAAATCAGAGATGTCCATCGCGGCTGGTGATCTACCGCTGCCGCACCGCCATCTTTTAATAAAACATGATGCCGCGCCGCCATCGTTTAAAAAACCTGGTGCCGCGCCGCGCTGCTCAAAAACATGAACGCTGCCGCGCCGCTGCCGCGAATGTATTAAATATAGCCTAAAATAAGTGTTCGACTCTAAAGTACAAAAATATATGTTACAAAGTTCATGAATTACTTTGCCAAATATAAGAAAGAAGAACAGATCCTAGTGGATCTCTCGAATTCTATAGATCCTTTTAAAGGTTAATACAGTGCATGATAAAATTGTCAGAATTTATAAAAATCAATCGGAATTCACATTAATTGAGGCAATTTATCAAGATCTACTGTAATTCAAAAAGAATCAGTTAGCTGTATATTTATTTGCCATCAATTTAACAACATAGATTCTTTTAGACCTTAGGATTCATTAGGAACTGTTTTTTCCACGCGGTCAAATATCTGTATGAGATAACATGATTTACAGTGATAAATACATTAAAGTTTCAGCTGAATCATAAGTCTATAACACGCAATCAAGATAAATATAGTAAGCCACTTTCTTAAATATTGTGAAAGAAATATAATGACTCAATTAAAGTCTCTTTCTATTTACATACTAACATTTCAATTGAGAAAAGAATAGAAACGACGAAAATTAGGTGTTAATAAAACGCTACATAGATGCATATAATGTCATATTTACTTTTAAGATATTACAATCTATTAAATATATGTTAATAAGCTTCAAGTTAATTGCTGTCTTTCGTGAATATAAAGATAGGCTAATCTTTTATATATATAAAAGAAAGAAGATTGATCCAAGTCAATTTAAACGTTTATTATATTTCTTTTTTTCCAAATAAATGATCGACCACATATATTTAAAAAAAGTAGTTCTTTCAATCAACTTGTTTTATATTCGAAAGTATTTGTCGAGCACTTCTAATAACAAGCATATTATCTATATGATCTGGTGAGAGTCGTTGTCTTCTACTATTCAAAATAATACCACTATAGCTAAACAATCGTTCTGTTCCTGATGAAGTAGCTGGAATTGATAAGACTTTTCTCGCCAGATTTTTTAAACGAGGAAATCTTGAAGCAAGTTCACTAGACCAAAATTCTAGTGGATCTTCTTTCACCATAGTTGATGGTATTCCAATTTCAAGATATTGATCGAGTTCATCAGGTTTAAACGTTCGATAGTTTGTTCTATACGAAAATTCAGTTGAAAGAGAAGAATTTGAATGAGAACGTCAAATGGAAAATTTATGAACAAGTAAATTATCGTCATCAGCAATATCTATATTTTTTGAGGCAAGTGTTTGTATTTGTTCAGCTATAAAAATAGGGAAAAATAACTGTTTTATATTAAGTTATCTAGTAATATATGTATTACCTTCATGAACATCTTCACCTTCATCTTCATCCTCCTCTAAGAATTTGTGTAATAATTTTCTTCTTTTGTTTGTTGATGAACTATCAGTTGTTATAAGTGTATCAGTAACCATGGCGTCTTCATTCTGTAAGTATTGACGAATACTATTGTAGCAACCAATTTTTGTATGATATGGAATACCATCTAATCAAGTACACGGTATATAGTTACGCTAATATAACAAAATAAGTATTTTTCGTACCCATTTCTCTCAATGCTGGATGAAGACACATAGCCATATAATGACGATCATCAAAAACAAAAAGTTCCAATAATTTATCATGTATACGTTCACGAAAAAATTCTATACCTAAAATAATAAAAAAATTATTTAACTTTAACAAATAATAAATTAATTGCACTACGATCATAACTCAATAGGTTGTATCTAATACAGAAAATCTGAAAAACATTCTACTTATTTTCGATTCGAGCAAAAAAATTGAAGAAAGAAAAATTTGGCAGAAGAATTTCTGACTTCGTCAAGAATAACTTTTACAATATCAAGAGTATTTACAAATAGCTGACATACAGTTTATAATCATACGCAAAAAACACATACCATTAGACTCAGTTGATAAATAATCTGAAACAAACGTATTTTGAAATAAAGATGGTTTTTTCTTTTTTGCTGATGCAATTAATTTCGCATAACTACTATAATCGTTCAATAATTTCTGATAAAAAGGAACTACTAAATGCAATGATGGTGCTGTATCAATTTGAATACTTTGAAGTGCAGCATGAAGAGGTGTTAATAAAAGTAATAAATCAATTAAATGATATTTAGACAATTCACTCAAATGTTTTGTTGCACGTCGATGTTCTAGTGCTAATAATGTTGCATCATAATTTAGATATAATGATTCAATACATGTAAATAAAGATAACCAACGAGTTATTACCGATTGCTTCAGTGTTGTTGTACCTTCACCACCTAATTTTACTATTAATTCATTTAAATTAGACTAAAAATGTGAAATAAAAGAATATAAGCTATCATTTAGTTGATAAAAAGATGATCATACCATTTTTACATATTTCACAAGATTTTTTGTATATTTAATGGTTAATAAAATCCTCTTAGCAGCTAATGACATGAATTCATCACCAAGATATTCATCTTGACCAATATTATCTGGAATATCTTCAATATCTTCATCATTGAAATAATCATCATTTTTTTTGTTCATAAAGGTGGTGGTTAACACGTTGTGCATTCGATGAGCGAAACAAAAAATTGGCTCAATCATATTCAAGTTAAAACACCTAATGAAATTTGATCCACGATCACTAACCCAATAAACAGAATCAAATCGATCAATTTTGTATTTATCTAATTCTTCTTTTATAACCTATCGTATTAAAGATTTTAATCATTTATTTTCCATCATACTAAATATTCTTGCTTTTGATATATTTTCACCTGTTTTTTTTAATTCCACCGGAAAACTACGACAACATAATGTAAATTTCTTGAACTTCATATTTAAATCAATAAACGTTGCTGTAATACCTAAATATGATAGTTGTCGGAATTTATCATTCCACATATCCGGTGAAAGAGTTACACAATGATTATTAAGTGGTTCTTTAATAACATCAATTAATTGTTGCCGATAATATTGTGCTTGATCTACTATACAACGTGACACAGTTTGTCGTGATTGAAATAAACTTTGAACATCCATATGTCGATTATAATTTTTTGTTCCTAAGATAAAAAAATAGTACGTCGTTGACTATTGTATACTTAGAATAACTTCAGAAAAAAACAAAAATTACCTAAATCATAAAAATATGAACATATCTCATGAAAACCTTGATCTTCAATTATTGATATTGAACGAAAATTTTCCGATACCCAATTACAAAATAATTTTGTTAAGTTTTGTTGTTCAAAATGACGAAATGATTTTTTTCCTTGATAAAATGTCTTTCTAATGTAAATTGATTATCAGTAGTTGTTGATTTGGATAATGATGAAATCGAACCAGTACATTGATGCCGTGAAATGGATTCTGTCGACGATGATCCATAACGATAAGTAGCAAAACATTGTTGACAAGATACAAAATTAGAAACAAAAAATGTTTCGCCTGAAACTTTTTCTTGTGCAAAACCGAAAATTGACCACCAAGGAGCTAAACGTGATTTAGTTACACCATTTGCAGTAACAGTATATCTGTCGACTCGCGCACTCAACAATTTTTTTATCTCATCGGCTTTTTCTTTAATTTCATTTCTTGATTTTTTTTCAATATCATCAATAACCGCTAACTTAAATTTTGCTTTTAATTGTTCTTTATGTAGTTTACTTGTTGGTGAACTTATATGAATAGCAATATCATCATCTGTTGAGGATAAAGAAAGATTGGGACTTGTCATTCGACACAATTTGTAAATATTTTCTTGATGATATAAATGTTAATATTTTTAATGTAAAATGAAAATGATAATAAGAACCAAATTTTTCTAAATAAAAAAAAAACAAACAAATGCTATTAATTGTGAAGAAATTGGTATTTTTGTTTATGCTTATTAAGAGCGCTATTAGATATATTGTCTTTGAAATATTCATTTTTGTATATCAACTATCATAAAATTACATTAAGTCAATGACGAAATATATAATTCCTTTCTCTTCAAACTGACTATATTCACTATTAGAGAACCCTCGTCATTCAATTCATTCTCTTTCTCCTTTTATACTTATTTGATAACAAAGAGGAAATAAATAAATAAAAGAAAAAAAGAAATAAACCAGAGAAAGAGAGAGAGCAATAGGTCAACAAGGGCAAAATAGTTCTTCTCGTGGACAGAAGAGTGTCCTCGACGTACATACAAGTACGAAAAAAAAGTAAGACAAAAGAAGAGGGGAAAGAATGATTATTCTTCTCTTTTGGAATTCTCTCTAAACGTCACAGTTTTTATTTTGTATTTTTTTTCGTTTGATATATACCATTGCTACTACCTTACTTAATATACTTTGTTTTTTTTATTTTTACATACAGAAAATATGAAATAATCTAGAGTTGATAGATCGTATTGAATAATGGGCTTCCATCCCTGTTACTGTCGTTAATAATATATTTGTTTGCTCAGTAATACCTTTGGTATTCCAAATATTTTCATAACACATTTCTGATTTGTGTGTCTTTGTTTTAGATTAACGATAAATATATTAGTTGGAAAAGAAAATATTTTATTTAAGATTTAAAATGAATCCTTCATTTAATGAATTAAACAATTTACCAAATGAAATTCTTGTTAAAATATTTACATCAATATGATATACTGTATTCGTTTTATTCTCTTTCTCGTAGAGAAGAGTCTTAGAAACATAAATTGTTTGCTTGCTTGCTTGCTTGCTTGATTGATTGCTTGTATGTCCGCAGGGTCAAAAAAACATCGAAAAACGATTTTTCGAAAAAAACATTTCTAGAGGTAATTCGATGCGGGGACTTCGAATCTGAAGTCTGTTCAGTGATCATGTGGTATCAGCATTGATCAATTGATGTTAGGAATTGGTGAGGTTTGTTATTTTCCATCGAAAATAGGTGTTTTTTGACGAAATGATGATTTTATTGTGATGGATGATGAACACCATTGCTAATTGTTATGGTATCGGCATTGATCAATTGATGTTAGGAATTGGTGAGGTTTGGTATTTTTCATCGAAAATAGGTGTCTTTTGACGAAATGATGATTTCATTATGATGGATGATGAACACCATTGCTAATTGTTATGGTATCAGAATTGATCAATTGATGTTAGGAATTGGTGAGGTTTGGTATTTTTCTTCAAAAATAGGTGTTTTTTCACGAAATGATAATTTCATCGTGGTGGGTGATGAACACCATTGCTGATTGTTATGGTATCGGCATTGATCAATTGATGTTAGGAATTCGTGAGGTTTGGTATTTTTCATCGAAAATAGATGTTTTTTCACGAAATGATGATTTCATCGTGGTGGGTGATGAACACCATTGCTGATTGTTATGGTATCAGCATTGATCAATTG
>JAJEKB010021031.1:687350-700901 GCA_022393335.1 Macrotrachela quadricornifera
TGGAATACTTGGAACACTTTCCTGGACGAATATGGACAGGTTTTACTCGAATATGGTGCTAACTTCACCTACGTATCAACCAATATATTTAACGAATATGATATTGACAAAATACTCGAATATAGAGAAATATTACAAAATTTATTTAAACTATGTTCTACAATGTTTGAAAATTTAACATCTTCACAGTTTTAGTTATTTATGAATAATCAACAATTAACATTTGATTTTAAACAATGTATTTCTTTTTCATCAAATATAACTGAATTATATGTTGCAATTAATTGTTTTAATGATTGTTTTTATATATTAGATGGTAGTTTCAATCAATTACAAAAAATTTCAGTAGTACCCACCATCCAGAAATTGGAAATTCAATAGCAATTCAAGTGGAATTCAAGAAATTCTACAATGAGGGTGCTACGAAGACTGATACATAAAATCCAAATGTGGGAGCTCCAAACATTGAATTCCACTTGAATTCCTTGAATTTCCGAGAATTCTCGGAAATTCAAGGAATTCAATTGAGTTCTACAATGAGGGTGCTTGAAACACTGTTGGGCACAACCCAGCTGAGGGAGCTACGAAGGCTGACACATAAAATCTCCACGTGGGAGCTCCAAACATTAATTTCCCTTGAATTCCTTGAATTTTCGAGAATTCATGGAATTCAAGAAATTCTAAAACCAGGGTGCTTGAAACATCGTTAGACACAACTCCACTGAGGGGGCTACAAAGACTGGCACATAAAATCTTCACATGAGAACTTCAAACACTGAATTCCACTTGAATTCCTTGAATTTCCAATTTCTGGATGGTGGGTATATCTCAGATCATCAGCATCAGCACATGCGGATGCTAAATCTGCATCTATAATTTCACCGGCTTTATTAATGGGCAAAAATAAGTCATTATTTTTTTCAGTTGCTTGATAATATTCATTTTCCAGCTCATGTTGACGATAACGAAGTTTATTAATAATTAGTTGGACTTTATCCAAAATTTATGGAACATATTGCATATTAGGAAAACAATCTTTCATGAGTAACAAAAAATATATGAACAATATTCATCAGTCTCCATGCTTTCCGCATGTTAGAACCTTTATCTGATACCTAGGCAAATTAAAAAGGTTTTCTCAAATTCTAATGGATAAAATTCACTTACTACAATTACATTATCTGGATTTATACCAAATTCAGTTAAAACATTTAATACGATGTCCTTTATAGCTTCTCCTGTATGAGATTCGTTAAACGGTTGAGTTTTCAAATTATATTTATGCAGTTGTAAGTTAGAATCGAGAAAATGAATTGTGATACAAAAATAAGAACGATGCTTGTATTTGTCGCACCACGAATCACATGTTATACTAGGATACTTTGTTAATAATTTTATTTGTTCTTTTGTTTTTGCAACATAAACATTATGAATCTTAGTAAGATTCACAGATGCTAAAATAGTTCTAGAGGGAATTTCAGATTTATTATTAACCACCTTGTCAGCTATTAAAAAATCCTGAACACCTAACTATAAACGAAATGAACAGCTAAATAATAAGCTCTTTAATATTTCCTACCTTCATTTTCTACAATTGAGAAGGGCAGAAGATCTCTACAACACATTAAAGTCAATTGATGACCCAGTTGCTCTTTTAATTGCGAAGATTTTGTTGTATTACGATTACGAGAAAACATTGAAAGAATATGTTTATTTGTCCCTTTTGTTGTATGAGTTTCTGTAATTTGATGCACAGCTAACAAATAGTTTTTCATATTTCCGATACTACTGGTTATACCATAAGCACCAATTTTGTTTTAACCGAAGAAAAACTTTCATGTGGATATTTTTCTTTTATTTGATCGCAGCATACTTTGCAATAAATTCTTTCACAATCCAATTTCATGTTCGGTTTTTTGTATAAATACCCAAAATAATTCCAGGTAAATGATGATCTTGATACATTAGGTACGTTTATTTCAATAAAAAGAGTTTTACTTAAATCATCAATTTTTATTCTGTAGGATGGCATATCAATATACACATAAAAAAAAATCACTATTACAATTAGAATAGATCGACAAGACGAGTGTATCAAAAAGTAATCAATACAGCTAAAAAAAATTCACAAATACAATAACAAGATTATGAAAAATTAATATTTATCAGTATAATAACACTAGATCAAAAAACCAACAACTGTATCAACAAAAAAGTAAACAACTAAAAACGAATAAATAAATAATAAAAACAATATTATAAGAAAATAGCATTTAGCACTATAATAAGTATTGATAGGTAATAGTTTCAACTAAAAGAAAAGAAAAATAACAACGATAATATTATCAAATAGTAATATTCACCACTATAATTAGAATAAACCAGCAAACCAACAATTGTATCGATGAATGAAATAGTGTTGGTACTGTTAAAAGATAATGATGTTGTTTATTTTAAATAAAATTTTTATCTCATACATATGTAGGCGAGCGTACAATTCATTGAAAATTCTACGAATGAAAAATAAATAAAAATTTTAATATTTATAGATGTCACCGGCGGCGGCGGCTCAGGCGTACGGCTTATATTGATATTGACTCATTTTGTTATTGCACATTTCTATACGCCGATATAGATGAATGATTTCGTTTTTTCTTTCATTTACTTTCACGCTTTCCAACATTCATACACTACTGTTAAAAACGTATTCAACAAATGGCAACAGTAATTGGTAAAAAACAATGTTTCATATGTGGAAAAGAAAAAATCACATATGAATGTAAAGGATGTTCAAAAGATTTTTGTATTGATGATTTATTACAACATCGACAAATACTTAATAAACAATTGGATGAAATTGAATATGATCGAAATTTATTTCAACAGTCACTTAGTAAACAAAGTGAAAATACAGAAAGGCATCCATTGACACAACAAATTAATGAATGGGAAAATGATTCAATTAATAAAATTAAACAAAAAGCAGAAGAATGTAGACAATTAATAATCAAATATACAAATACAATTATTATTGAAATAAATAATAAACTAGATTATTTAACCGAACAAATGAAACAAATTCGTCAAGACAATGAATTTAATGAAATTGATATAAAACTTCTCAAAGAAAAATTAAAAAACTTGAATGACGAATTTAATAAACCAACAAGTATTAAAATTGAACAACAATCTACATCATTTATTAATAAAATTCCTGCCGTTACACCATTCGGTAAGTGTCACTATTATATTTTATTAATAAGATCGTTAATTATTAGAGAATTGATCGAAAACTATTGAAAAGAAAAATGTTGAATGCAAAGATGTTTACGGATTTTTACTTCTTTTGAATAATTTCATTTTATTTTTATATTAGATTGACTCGATTTTCTTAAGGATATTTTTTAATAATTATTCATTGAGGAATAAAATTCAATATATTAATATAATTTCAATTAGAGCACTGTAGGAGTCCAATATTTGTATCCGTACCTCATCCTCACCTCTCGTTTCTCACCCTCAAATTGATAATATATATTCGTTTCCACTGAGTCAAAGTGATACTTGTATAACAATATTTTTTTCCTCGACTGAAAGGGGGTCATATGAAAAAAAATACTTTGTATGTATGTATGTCCGTGTCAGGGTCAAAAGAACACTGAGATCAAAAGAACACTGAGGTCAAAAGAACATCGCCTAGAAGGCTCATGAGCACTTGTGTGTGATGAACACCATTACTGATTATGGTAGTACCTGAATTGATCAATTGATGTTAGGAATTGGTGAGGTTTGGTATTTTTCATGGAAAATAAGTGTTTTTTCGCGAACTAAGGTTTTCATTATAATGTGTGATGAACACCATTGTTGATTGTGGTAGTACCGGAAGTGATCAATGGAGGTATATGGTAGTATTAACTTCGTTAGAAGCGTTTATTCCCTCCACTGAGGGGACGAACATAGGAAAAAACTAAAATGAGTTTCTGTGTCTGTCGCTGGTCGCAGGTCAAAGGTCCGATCTGAGAGATATTCGTTTGACGCAAAGGTGTTCGTGGTTGAGGAATCCGAGTCTGGCATTAGTTTTTCAAAATGTTTTGAGATTAATATTTTTTTCATAAAGGATACTCCCTCGGCTGATGGGAGGGTCATATGAAAAAAAACAGTTTGCTTGCTTGCTTGCTTGTCGTCGGGATCAAAGGTCAAAAAAACCTGTTCTTACAAAAATCGATCGAAGAATCGCAACTTTAAGGTCAATTCGACGCCTTACGTTTGACGAAAGATTTTCGGAATCGGAGAATTGAGCGGCATATTAATTTTTTTGAAATTTCGAAATGAGTGTTTTATGTGATACAAGGCTTTTTTAAAGAAAATAATGATTTTTTATAAAGTTTGACCGAAGTAACCGGAATCGAGGGATAGATTGGTGATGCCAGTTTTTTAAAACTTTTTTGAGATTAATGTTTTTACACAAAGGACAGATTTTTTTACAAAAAGAATTTTTTTTATAAAATCTGATCAAAGGTAATTGACGTCGAGGACCTAAATCGACTTTACTTGCTGTTATATTATTTTCCTATAAAACTAGAAAGCTGAATTGTAGAAAAATAATTGTCAGTTGAGAAAAAAGTTTGATACATGAAACGGCTAGCCCTGAGTGGCGCCGACGAACAACTAGCTGTTCCTCTGTAGTTAGGCATAGGAGCTGTGTTCCAATAGAGATATAGAAAAATATCTCACAGGATAATTTGTCGCATATTACGTGCCATTCGTGGTAACGGTATGAGTAGAATGGCAGCATATTGAAAACGTGCAGTTTTGTCTCAGATGTAAAATGGGGCCGGAATCATTGTGTGTTACTAGAAGTCAACTGATGGGTGCATTCTATGACGATTTGACTAGTTTCTTGAAATAATTGAAACGTGCAAAAGGTAAATGAGAACTATGAATTACCACCTTCTTAATGTAGCCATTCCCGTAATTGATCGCGAAAATTTTGCTTTAGTATAGACTCACATGAATCAGTTGTAAATTGATTCTTAGCAGATTAAACCAATGTCGTTAGTATTAAATGATCGGGATCATACTAAGGAGCTAAGCCTATAAAATTATGTGTTCTTTAAGCAAAATTTCTGTGTAATAAACTGAGAACTAATTGAAAGAGTTTGATATTCTTATGATTCTATATGGAATCAAGAGTTGAAATATCTAACATGATCGAACAAAGTTTACTTAAACGTAGGGATATAATATTTCTTTGAGAAAATGGTCAACAAATCCACAGATTGAGCGCTACCTTGTTGAATTTTATTCTGTAATGATAGTTTTAGAGTAGTATAAAAATCTTAAATGATACACGTGTTTGTACTTCGTGTTATATAGAGAATGAAAATGAAAAATAGAGTAGGGAGAGACATTACAACTTTTCATGATTCAGTCGAGGGTCAAGTGAGTCGAAGCGACAAACGTTACTTGTTCTTTAAAGTATACGAAACTATTTTGATAAAAACTACATTTTTGTAAGTTATTGATCACATTCTACAACATAGATTCATTCGTTGTGTTTATTTTTATGGTTCAACTTTGCCTGCAGAGGTGAATCATTGTGTGGGCGGACACGCTAAGCTATTAATATGTAACTCTAGTGAATGTGCTCAATAAGAGAGTATTCACTAGTGATACTCCTGGTAAAATTTCAGTATCTGAGTACGACTATTGAGTATTCGCTTTAAAATAATGAATATTTCACGAGTACTTTCATATAATTTTTTGAGTACTTTAGTCATTTATGTAAAATATTCATAGATCCAAATTCGGTTCATTACTATTGCATTACGTCTATTGTATTTTTTATATAAATTCATAACACAAAATACAATTCTACATATTGAAAATACGAGAGAATAATCAATAGAAGAGTTACAATAATTACTTTATCTGTATTAGTTTTTAACACAAATACTAGAGATAAAATAATATCTAATTTTGTTCTATAACGTACGAAGAAGATTTTTTTATCTTTATCTTACACAATAAGAGCACAATAAACTGATTAAATGACAGTAGTAAACTTAGAGAAAAATAAATGATAGAATATTTAGTAAAATTGAAATATAAGATCACAGATAAAAATTCAGCATTGATTAATACACAAGAAAATATCTACGAGCTTAAAAATTATATATATCTACAAGCATTAAACAATTTATAAAAATAAGTGAAAAATAAATTATGAATCTATAATCCTTGTCTTCATGTTTATAGAATTTAAAATCGCTATCGATTTGTAATTGAGATTAGAATGAATTTCGATTAATATATTTAAGTCAATATTAAATGTTACTCGTGAAATTAACAGTTGAAATGAAAAGTCATTTTATTTTATTTTATTTTTCTCTTAAAGTTATCATCCATTGAAATGGTATAAACCACTGATCAGAACACTTCTTCTCTATTTTTCATTTAAAGTAACATTGTTTTTCTTTGTTATATTATTTCAATTTATTTTTGTGCATACAGCTGCATAAGTATTTCGTTAAATATTCTGCGAAAAAAACTCGTTTGAGTAGTACACTGAGTACTCATGCAGACAAGTCGTACTTCATTGGTAATTAGTTTCACCATGTAAATAATACTTCTAGAAAAAACTTGCTACAAATGCATAACAATTTTTCTAAACTAATTATTAATATTTCTTAAATTACTTTTGCACATTTACATATTTGTTTAAAATGATAATGATGAAGAAAAAATAATCCATCTAACATTATTTAACAAAGTTGAGCTATCAATGGGGATTTTATCACGCTCACTTAACTAAACTTAGATGTTTATAAAATAGCAAAATATTCCATCTGGTATAGTATATGAAAAAATTAGCATTAGAGCTTTTATTATTTAGAACAGAAATATCTTATTCAGAGTCATAAATGACTTAAAAGGTATTGTTGTGACCAAATCACACTCCAAAAATCGTACTAATCGTAGATCTTTTTTCATGAGCATAGAACTAATCCAAATTGCTTTTATAGTATATAATTAACTTTGAAAAAAATATATTTGCTTATACTAAAATTCATATACGGCTTGTCCGGCTAACGTTCAACCAGCATTATTAAAATAGCGAGCTGATTTTCTCGTTCATAGTACAACCAATTGTGTTCAGTTCAGGTTTTTAAATAGGTTTTCGCATATTCTGCGTCGACCTGTCTGCTTTGTTTTTCAATATTTTGCGAATAAATAGTAGTTTTTAGCCAAAATGAAGCATTTCTGTGCAAAATTACTAAAAAATGCACTTTTGTCTCTCACCATATCTCGATCAGTGTTTTGGTTTTGATCAAAAAATGAAAATATTCGTAGTCATTTTGGTGTTAAATCTACAGTTTGGCATTGATAAAAGTGTAGTCCAACAATAGGACAACATTTTGAAAGATGCCTTGTATTCAGCAGATAGTCTAGACTGTCTACTACAAACTCGCTCTGGATCATATGTCATTATAACGTACGCATTTATGGAAAATGAATGATCTTTGGCATCACCGTAAAAAAGAGGATCTTTTTTGTGATTGCATTACCGACAAGTATTTGTCTTGTAAAACGCGAACCATGATGTCAGTTAAAGTGAAAATTTTGGGCGTCAAACAGCTTTGCAACATGCGTCTAGACATTAAATTTCAGAGCTCTATATTTAGTTATTCGGGAGAAATTAAGATGGAAAGTTATCAAAACGTGAGTGCGCTACCCGCGGATAAGCCGTATAATAAAAGTCGCGATACATATTTGGTATTTACTGAATATCTCAGATATATTTTTAACAATAGTTGTTTCTCAAAGATAGATCTATCCTATGTAGATTAAAAAATATTTCACTATACTGTAAACGTTGCTTTACAAAACGGCCATATTGACTTTGTCTAACTATGTTAGTCGATTTTGTCTACAACGATGGTCTGTTACATGAACGGATTGTAATTTTATTTATCGATAAAAAAATAAATATCTATAGATTATTAACATTTTTTAAAGATACTATTCAACTTATATAATCTTATCTCAATCATGATAATCTTTTTCGTAAAGTTTTCAAACAAATTATACTAATAAAAGAAGTAGTTAGAATAGTCTTGAGGGTGTCAGTTATAACATAAAATACAACTTACAAAAACCAAAAAAAAATTTATTTAATTAACTAATATACTAGCTATTGAATTTTAGTGTGAAATTCGATCTAAAATAGAGAAAAAATACTATAGAATTAAACAAAATATTTCCTGTTAATTTCAGTACTAATTAATCTAAATACAGAAAAAAAAATCGTTTATTCAAACTCAATGTTTCGACCGAAATATTGAATAGAAAATCTAAATGAACAATATACAAAAGAAATAAAACAATTTTTTTAAATTTACATTTCACATTGATATCGTGAATTAGCCAAATTAGACGTTGTAATGTCATTAGTTTCATCGAATTGGACAGGATCTGATAGGGCGAGTTCGGCCTGAGTTTCTTCCTTCTCGAAAATGTTTTATTCGTTTTGTAACAGTTGAACATACTGGAGCATCAGGTCTTAATGCTGTTGTAAATTCTTTGCAAATTGTTTTTTGTACGTATGTCTAGAATAGTCTGAATTTTAATAGAATGGGGTATTACTAATTTACGCGAACAGCATGAACACTCAACTTTGTGAAATCACATATAAGTCACCCTTAAGAACACCCACTTTGTACGAGCAATAGTGGAAAACAACCGTCAATAAACATGAAAAAGTGACCCCATCCCCTCCTCTCCATACAAACACCCAGAATCTCCCTTATTGTCCACGTAAACAATCCAACTTACCCTTACGAAAACCCACAGAAACATTCGACCTAATCATTAATATATGATTCAAATACCTTCGCAAGTACAGATAATTCGAACAAGCTTCAAAATATAAAATAAAGGTCTAAAATTAAGTAAAAACACATAAAAACAAAAAAAAAGGCTTCCAAAACATCTAGTAATATTTCACTGGATTATATAAACAATCAAATCCATTGAATACGTATATGTTAATATCATGAAAAAGACAAAATTCAATCTCTGGCGTAGAGTTTGAAATACCTTCTTATATATTCTATTTTAAATACGTGGACAATAAAGGAAATTCTGGGTGTTTGTATGGAGGGGAGAGGGCGAGGTCATTTTTTCATGTTTATTGACGGTTGTTTTTCACTATTGCTCGTACAAAGTGGGTGTTCATAAGGATGACTTATATGCGATGTCACAAAGTTAAGTGTTCATGCCGTTCGCATAAATTACTAAATATCCTAATAGAATATTGATTAAACTTATCAGTCATTTTGTATAGTGGTGTTAAAAATCTCAAGCAAGATGTTGCCACAGATTCAGGGTGAGTTTGATATTTGATATAAAGTACCGTTTGAAAATGCTGATTGATTTACATGAAACAGTTAAGTGAATCGAATGAACTAATTCAATAAATGATTTCGCACTCCACATAAACGATTACATCTAATATTTAAGTATATATTGTATTACAAAATATTATATAAAAGAGGAAAGAAAATGTGCAAAACTTAAAAATATATCTGAACTCTGGACGAAAAATATTTATTGTATTATAGACTGTTAGAGGATGACATTCATTATCCTCTTTTCCTGCACATATATGTTTTTTTCTGTTCTTCACATACTTTCTTCTTTTCTTTGCATATATTCACATATGGTTTTTTTTCCTTCACTTCTTTCATCGGGATGTTCTCACTTCTGTTCATCTTTGTTCGCTCATGTTATAAATAGCACTGATTTCTTTGCAATACATCATCACTATTTATCACCGTATTTTCTGAGTTAGTCACCAGAGCGATCCGATAGGGCGCACGCTCTCATAGACTTTATCTAAAAGGCTGTTTGAATCATAGATGAAGTACTTTACTACGTATGTATTTATGCAATGTTTGTTTTGTTAAGTATTTCATAAAAAATTAAATATCGGTCTACGAACTTTTGATCAGTCCTAGTAAAGTTAGTTTAAATAATGTAGATAGTAAGTTCATTTAAATGTGTCAGAATCAATAGTAATAGAAGAAACGTAGGAAGAACACCTTTCGATTTGCTAGAAGAAAGACAATCCTAGTTCATTCTCCCTTATTAAACTCCTAAGAATTTCCTAGGAATCCCTAGAGAATTTTTAGGGAGTGGGTTAAAAAGTGAAGAATAAGTCTTTATCAACCAATACATAACATATTTCAGTGACATCGATCTATCTGTCAAAATTTCTAGTAAGCTTTGTCTAATTGCTGAATCACGTTTCTATCTATGTCGAACTATTTAACTACTATCTATTCAGAAAGTGGAAATATGGCTTAGCAAAATATATTGAATGATTTTAAGATAAAACAAAACTTCTACTCTTTCGTTGACTTTTCTTGTTTTTTATATCGCCAGATATTTCTAGAATCAGCTGTATAAATATATGTAAACAGCTGTATATTCGTATATATTTAAAACATTTATGCACTTTATAAAATCAAATTACAAAAAGAAAAACTCTCAAGGGAGTCCCCAAGCAGGAACTCTCAGAGGATTAGCTTGGTGATTCCCTAAGGAGTCTTCGGAGACTCTAAGAGGAAGTCTCATCTATAAAAACGTCCGTCAAGAAGTATTTTTAGGAGTCTGACGCGAAAAGCTAATATGATTGGTGAGCAAAGAGTTCAAATATTATCATATTGCACATCCTTCACTACTATTTGAAACAGACAAAATGAATATTGTTGATAATGAGAATGAAAATAAAAGAGAAAACATTTTTAAGCGCACTCCTCTATCCGCTCTATAGAACACTGTTCAAAATTATATGAAATAAAACTTAAAGAAATATGCTATCTTGTGGGTGAGATATACATATTTTTTATCTCGATTTCAATGAAACAATGGATATGAAAAAAGACCACTACAGAGCAAGAAATATCCATTACTAATACTCTATATTTTTTCTATCACTATTTTCATACATGATATTGAACAATGTCCTATATATGTCTTTCGAGGATTTTACGCCACTTCTATCAAGAAAAAGTTTCTCTCCAATTTATATTTTCTTTATATTTGAGAAATCATTGATATAGACATCAGTAGAACATATTATAATAGGACTTTTCTTTACAACAACTGAGAATTTTGGCTATTCGTCTCTATCACATCAAACTGAGTGAAAAACAATAGTATAGAAGTTGGTCTTTTCTCACAATTCAAAGAAAATGAAAGATTCCTTTGGATGATGATCATGTTTTCTCTTTCTTTTAGTACCACTTCGTGCCAGTTTGATAGATATTCCTGTAGATGCTAAATGGAATAAGAATGGTCAAATAGTAGGAGGACAAAATCCAACACTCTTGGGTCCCTGTGGTTTATATGTAGATGCTGAACAAACAATTTATGTTGCTGATCATGCAAATCACAGTATTGTAGCATGGAGATTCGGTAAAACAAATGGACAAATAGTGGCAGGTGGACGTGGACAAGGAAATGGTGCTCATCAATTGAATACACCAACAAATGTAATCGTGGATAAAGAGAGAGATAGTCTTATTATTTGTGATTATGGGAATAGGAGAGTAGTTCGATGGCCTCGTCGAAATGGAACAAGTGGAGACATAATTATTTCGAATATCACTTGTGGGGGTTTGACAATGGATGATAATAGATTTCTCTATGTCACTGATATGGGTAAGGATGAAGTAAGAAGATATCGAATAGGTGATTCACAGGGAATAGTAGTAGCAGGTGGAAATGGAAAAGGAAATCGTTTTCATCAGCTCAATTACCCCAATTACATATTCGTCGATCGAGAACGTTCAGTATTTGTGTCTGATTGGAATAATCACCGTGTGATGAAATGGATAGAAGGTGCAAAAGAAGGTATTGTTATAGCTGGTGGACAAGGACAAGGAAATAGTCTGACACAATTGTATAAACCTCAAGGAGTTCTAGTTGATCAAATGGGTACTATTTATATAGCTGATAGTAATAATCATCGAATTGTACGTTGGCCTAAAGGTGCACAACAAGGAAATGTTATTGTTGGCGGAAATGGTGAAGGAGAACAAGCAAATCAACTCAATTGCCCTGGGGGATTGTCATTTGATCGTCAAGGTAATCTCTATGTTGTTGATAATGGTAACAAACGAGTACAACGATTTACTATTGAAATATCATGAAATTGATGGGATGAACTGATAATAAACTTTATTTATT
This sequence comes from Macrotrachela quadricornifera, assembly GCA_022393335.1. Taxonomy (NCBI): domain Eukaryota; kingdom Metazoa; phylum Rotifera; class Eurotatoria; order Philodinida; family Philodinidae; genus Macrotrachela; species Macrotrachela quadricornifera. The sequence goes on from JAJEKB010021031.1 coordinate 699,606, forward strand.
TTTCAGCTATTGATTATTATATTTTGATTGCTATATAATTTTAATTGAAAAGAAATAAATGAATTGATATATATTTACATACACATGCGCGCGCGATCAGAGAAACCCTGGTTGTTGGAGGCACAAAAGCCAACAGCGGTAAGACAATGTACCTACATAAAGGTCTTTCCGTTGTCTTTGTCCAACAAGAGCAGTATCTCTCTCAGCAAGTACCAGGATCTATTTTTTGGGATTTATTCGGATTTTTTAATAAATCTCCATACATTTTAAAATAAATTCCACATAACTCCTATTGAGGGTGAGAGCGAATGCGGAGGATGGGGGGCAATAGTGAAGGTGCGCTGAAATACTAATACAGCTATATAGTCTCAATAAATCCCGCATAAGAAATAAATCCTAAAAAAATAAATCCCGGTATGTCCTCGTTTTCCCAAGAATATGTTGTTTGAACAACAGCCTATTTCGCCATGGTATCATAGTTTTGTCGATAGTAACAACCGAGCCAGGCATATATACTGACGAAAATCTCGCTTTCAGTAGATGTAATAGTGGTCTTAACTTGAATAGCCTATCCTGGTTTGACTTTTTGTTATCGTTGTTCGAAAAATGCCAAAATTTCAGAAATAATTCAAACTTTTCTCTTGATATGGCATTTCGAATGATCTCAGACCCATATAGCTAACTACTGCTTCAGTAGTATTTCAGTTTCGGAATTTCTACTAATCCCATCTCGATAATGATTCCAAAGAACTTGAGCATCTTTTTATCACTGGTTGATTTCCATTGCCGGAATTTTGATCGACTGCTAAACTCATGAGTTTGCAAGTATTGCTTCGTATATCGATTAGTTTCGTGAACCATAAGGCCAATAATTTCGTCTGTGATGAAATGCCGATAGCAATCTATAGAATCGATTGTATTATCTTCGGATGTGGTAGTTACTTCTTTGACAAGTCCATGATCTTCCGTGAGTTCATCATTCGATTTTGATTTAATCTCATGCCAGACGTTTGAGTCTATCTCATCATCAGTCATTTCTTCCACTTAAATTCCAAATTCAAGATGCATTTTATCAAAATCATCATCTAAAGAACTCATTTCACTTACGAGGGAACATTCCCAGGTACTAAAAAGCTTTTCGATCGAGGATGTGATAATTAGATAGAGCGCAGCTAACAATGATATACCCTAAATAAATCGGACCCAAGTTGCTTCCTTCATGGTTAATAAAATGTTGAAGTGATGAAATTTGCATAAATTTCGATATTGATAAAATACGCAAACACTCAGGAATAC
>JAJEKB010021031.1:710901-829478 GCA_022393335.1 Macrotrachela quadricornifera
ATTTATACAATTCATCATGAATCAAATTGAAATTTCTTATAGAATAATTTCAATTTTATAAAAGAAAAACATTATCATGAAGAAACAAATTTATTATCTATAGTTTAATTAAATCAAGATAAAATAATAAGTTGTTTTCTTCATGAATTTCCTTTATTGATAGTTTATATATTTCGAGCATCTCGTCAAAATCTATATAATCATGACAAAAGACAAATTCATCAAAATGAATTAGATTTTCGTAAATTATCTCGTAAAATCCATAATCAAAAACATATAAACTAATTTAGAGACAGTTATACATATTATTAAGATACTTTTATCTTATCATTTCAAAATGGAGAAAAGTCGATATTTTTTCTTCTCACTTCTGTATCATTACAATAATGATTTTAAACCATATGAAAAAATTAGTTTTTTGCAGTAGCTAAATTCGTAGTCAATAATGCCTTCTAACGAGCAGCTTCAAATAAATTATGAACTCTAACAATTCATTGTAAATATTAAAAATTAATAATAATATGATTCGTATTTATTTTTTAAATAAAGATTTTAAAAATAAAAATGAATGAGAATTTATTTAATGATTTCTTCGAATAGGTTGAGGACCAATAAATCTTCTTTCTCGTTTAAAACATAAAATTTTCTTTTTAATTTCAGGTAATGTTCCTAAACAAACAAATGGAAAAATAAATACAATATAGTATGAAAAAAAATAAGCATAAGACATAAAATATAATCCAATGCTTCTTGATAAACCAAATTGATAAATTATATTTAAAAATACACCTGGAGCACTAAATATAAGAAAAAGTATTGAAACAGATAATATTTGAATTGTTAATTTTCTTTGTTTTTTCCATTGAATTGGTTGATTACAACGAGTTTTTTGCCATAAAACACGTATTAAAAGTGATACACTAAATATAATTATAATAAATATTGGAATTATTTGATGACATACAAGTTCCCATATTGCTATTATATTTACATAATAATATATACAAGGAAAAGGTACACCATATGCTATTATTCGATAAAATTCATATGGACAAAATGGAATTAATATTATTATTACATAATAAATAAAACTATATAAAACAAGTGTAATTATAGGTAAATAATGAAGAAAAAAACGTCCTTTTTTAGTTAATAACCATCGATCATGAAATATAAGTATATGTCTTTCAATAGTTGCCCAAGAAAAAATAATAAATTGTGTTCCATATAATCCATAATCAATAAATGACCAAAAAACAGAAAAACTTGTTGTTAATTTCCAATCGAAACCATAATGAAAATAATTAAGAATAAATGGTACATCAATTAATTCATATAATAAACAAACAATAAGAAGAATTATCATAACATGATTATTTAATGATTGACGAAGTATTCGATCAAATAAGAAATAATAAAGAACAAATAAACAGCAGAATATTGATAATATATTTGATATAAGAAAAAGATAAAATCGAAAACTATATGAAAATATAATATCAGGATAAAATTCAATATTATCAACTATCGATATATTGTTTAACTCAGACATTATTTAAACAGTATGAAATCACTTAGAAAATAAAAAAGAAAAATGTAACAGACATCTACTTATATAAAGTCGGATGAATTTGACGTATTTTATTAATAGAAATAATCTGATTATGTGTAAAGATGTTTTTTACAATTTTCGGTTGTGCAAAAAACATATCACAAAAATAAAAAAAAAGTAATAGGATATCATTTTTAATGAACTTTTTTCTATTTTTATTAATTCTTTTCTTTCTAATACAAAAGAAAAATAATATTAAAAGATTTTTTCCACAGATATATTCAATAAGTGAATCATATTAATTCAAACAAATTTCTATAAAAGTAATGAAAGATGAAAAATATTGTCTTTTAGAAATGCCCAACGTAACTGTTGATGGATATTTCGATGCTCATCGAATATTCAAATCGATTGCTCAGAGTGACGTTTTCCGATGGGTCGAGGGCACGGCGATTGGTCATTTCGATGGTCCATTCTAATTCATTTTTGAAAATCTCGAAATTTTTTTCGATAGGTTCATACCCATCGAAACGCTCTTCGAGGGCTCGGAAAAAAGTCAGAATGAAAAAATTTCGGTATATACACGACTATATATCGAGTCGTCAATACATATCGAACATATATTCAGAATAGGAGAAGAATTAGATTCGAACATATGTACTTACGATTATGAACCATGTATCTACGAATTGATCTAAACATATCGTCATCTTCTAACTATAGAAACATGTTTTATCAATATATCAACTGTCCTACATGATATTTCTTTTTTTTCATTTAATCAGATCTAGAATATTTTTTTTCAGTTCAAGATTTAATAATTTAGCATTAATAAAATATTGCGAAATTAAACCGAGAAAGAGAAATAGAGAATAGATGTCCTTAGAATAGTAATACGAATTGATTGATGACAAGAAAAATTAAGATTAATTAATATAGATCTGTTTAGGATTAATAATAAAAGGATTTACTAAGAACACTGTTTTTCAGGAAAACGTATAATACTATTTTTGTTTGGACCGATTGTTAATTGATAATAGCGAATATTAATTGACTTTCAAACTATTAATATCTCAAATGAAAGTGAATTCTAAAGCAGTAATGTAAAGAATTTAAAAGATTTTCAATACATTTGATTGGATTTCTTTCTTATGTAGCTTAGCATTTATGAGACAATAAAGGGGAGGTTTGACTTTGAGATCATCACCGATTTTCTTTAAAGCATCTTTATAGTTGATCTTTAAGAATTGTAATAAGTTTCTATTGCACAAAAAAGTTGATTGGTCGAATAGTGAGCTTGGATGTGTTTCTTTCATCGATTGCTCGCTATTTTGATAGATTCGGAGTGTTCGAAAGAAAGTTGAATGAGCGAAAAGAAGATGCAACTCTTTAATTCGTTCAAAATATTTTCACGCCAACTGAAATTCGAGTACTCGGAAAAAATCGACTGGTCGATCATTCAACATCGAGGAGATTGAATCCATAGCTAGCTGAATATTAGATTTTTCATGGGGTGCGCATTTTCACAGAACGGAAAAAACTTGATTGAAACAATTCTCGAGCGGTCATCCTGCCTATCGAGGACTTTTTTAGATTTACTTGGGATTCAGAATGAACTTAAATCTTTAATCACAAACTCTCATTTAACATCGAATAATCTTGATCTCAATTGTTATGATTCAAACGAAAGTATATGTCCAATTTATTATATTAATTAAACCTGATATATGTATTACATCACATAGAAAAATATATGATAATACACTAAATCCTTCATGCATCAATATGGAATTCAATACTCGATCGATGATGAGTATATATCAATCAAATAATTATGGTACATTTGATATTCAATATAATCGATCGTTATGTAATTATCATTTAACATTAAATGTTGTGGAAGAAATTATGTTTAAATACAATATTACAATAACATTAGATGGGCGATTGAATCATAGTTCACAATTTATTAGAGCTATTTTACTCATGATTATGATGATTTTAGGATTGATTTTCGTTTAACAGATAACTTAAACATTAACTAAAATAATATTTTATTACACAAGCTTGATAAAAAGAAATGACGAAAAATTAAATCTAACGTGAATGCATTTGATGATGTATATTTTATTTGCAAACATGATTTTGTCATTCTTGTTATCATATTTTTGTTCATAATATAAATATTTATTGATGATAGAAAATGTCTAATGTTGAATATAAAACAAAACACAAGTTCTTATTTATCTGAAGAGTGAATCGAAAAGTAATATCATTTGAAGATTCATACATATAGATACTATAAATTGTTCATCTTATAGAGAAAGAATGCTCCATATTACATTTGGATGGCCAATATCAGTAATATGAAAATTCAGTATCGAAAACTGTCAAATAGTTTATTTTTAAATAGTATATTATAGAATAAGCGTAAAATATGTCGGTTGACTAAAATTATTTTATATTGTTTACACAGTTATTTTCTGATTTCTCTTCTAATTGAAAACACTTTATATATATACACAATTAGTAAATTAAAAACAAAATAAATAAATAAATAAGAATTTGTTGTTCTTATCATTTTTACGACGTTACTATTTTACATAGTGGCGAATTTTGTTTTTTGCACAACATATATGCAACATGTTATCTAACCTTGTCTATATAAATAATCTCCTTCAGAACAATGAAAAAACAATCAGCATGTTGTTTTTAATTTTTATTCTTCTTGGACATATAGTATACAGTCAAACAGCTATTCTTCAATGTGATTTTGAGACAATTTGTAATGATTTTGCCATTGATAGAAATTGGGGTATAACTGATGGTCTTCATCCTCATCCTATCAATCACGATCATACATTATATAACAGTTCTGGTCATTATATATACTATAATCCGACAATTTCACCACCACCTTATACTGTAAAATCTGAAATAAAAACAAAACAATGGTTACAATTATCAACAGATCGAGCTGTATGTTTTCGAATGTGGTATTATACTCCTCGTCTCGATTTTCCATTTACTATACAATTGGTACAAGGTGATGATGAACAACTTACAATAATTATAGCTTCTATTCATGGTAAAGATCCAGAAATTAATGATTGGACATTGATTAATGTAACATTACCAGCTGAGAAAATTAAATTATTTATTCGATTAAATACTTCAGCTGTACCTCTGGCATTTGATGATATTTCCATTGACTATTGTGATAGACCACATCCTTTACCTCTAAAAATCTTATTTACATGTGATTTTGAATCATCTTGTGTCGATAATATCATGTCATTACCACATTATCCATACCAATGGTCGATTATGAATGCAAGTGATACTGTTAAAATCGAAAGTAAAGCACCTTCTGTGGATTTTACATTTGGTACTCAATCAGGACATTATGTATTTGTACCTAATTCAAACATAATGGAAAAAGGCAATGTTGGCTATCTTGCTCTACAAACATCATTCAATATTACAGTCAATGAATCTTTTTGTTTAAATTTTGAATATTATGGATATGGTCATCAAAATGTAGGTAATTTGTATGTATATGCATGGATGTCTGATTCGTATCACACTGTACAAAAGCTATGACCACCAACTTATAGAGAATATATGTAAGTAATTTGGAAAATAAAAATAAATCATCAGCATTTTATTAACTTTTAGATATACAAATGATGCTTGGTAAGTATTTATTTGAAATGAATTATAGAACTGATATATTTTTTTGTTTTACATAGGACTTGGGGTATTATAAATTTACCTGTTGGTTATTATTCACTATTGTTTCGTGTGGATAGTACCGATACTATTCCATATTCATTTGCTCTCGATAATATTTCTGTAACATCGTGTGATTATCTTCCTTCAACATTTACTGTCGATAGTGTACTACTTTCTTTTTCATGTAATTTTGACAATTTGACAATGTGTGATATGAAGAATGAAGATCGATACGGCAAGCTTCCTACATTTAATTTCATTGTTGTTACTGGTGATACTATTCCTGACCGAAAATTAGGTCCAATGCGAGATCATACGAATAATTCAGTATCAGGTGGCTTTATCTATTGGGATCGACATTTACCTTTTAGCGGTAGCGATTCTGGAAGTGTTCATCCTTCGAAAGTTGTAGAAGCAAATTTGGGTATGTGTGTTCGATTTGCTTATTATGTTAACTCATCAGTAGTAAACAAAAATGGAACTATAGTGAGTTTATGGACAGGTGGATGTGATAGTTCGAATTTATGGACTCGGACTTTGGATGATAGTCATGGATGGCAGGTGATCTTTGTACCTGTGCCAAACATAGTCTGCAAAGTGACGCTTTATTTTATTGTATATCAACATTTACCATCACGAGTCGCAGTTGCATTTGATGATATTGATATAGGACCATGTGATACTCGCGATCCAACTACTACAACTAGTTCGACACAAACAACATCAACCATATCTACAACTACATCAGTACCAAGTAATGCTCGACAATTATTATCGTTGAATGACTTTTATTTGATCACAATGTGTTTTCTGTTAAAACTACTGTGAGAAATTTTTTAAATATAAATTTTTTTTTTGTATTTTTTATTTGCTGTGCAATTTATTTTGATTTCATGTAGTTATTTTTTTTTTAAAGATACCCTATTGGTAATCATTCGTTCGTTCATTATATTCTGAATACTGTCGTAGATACCAAGAATAGATATGTGATATCACAGATAGATGGTAAAGTAAGCGGCAAAAATGGAAAAAGAATACCAATCGATCGAGTGGAGATATCTAAATTTCTTATCGTCGCATTATTTATGATTCACCCTGTATATATAACATCATATTTCTCTGTACTTATATGTAATGTGTATTCCAAAAAAAGGCAGGTGGGTATTTTTTTGAATAAATTTTGATTGAAACAAGCTAGAGAGCTGCGATTCTTACCGTTGGAAAGAGGCTTATCCAGCGCATCGATTCATATAAAATTATTGAAGTTTTTTTAACATACATAACTAGTGATCCATCGTCATCTTGAAAGTGTAGACAGTTGCACTATGAAGATAGGACATGTCTTTAACTTTGAGGAGTGAACTCGAATTGTCAAGTGACGAGCTACAAATCTATGAAAGGTGGAAACTTTGATCTCAATCCGTTTAAAAGTTATGAAACAAACAAGAATGACAAGTGACCAAGTTTTTTATCCATTTTATCTTGTGCAAAATATTTTTCAATTATTATTAATGATGATTTTAGTCGTGGCGAGTCGACTAGTGATATCTACCTTGCTATGGAATAAGCCATTTTCTGTTGAAATATTATCATAAGTGATTGTACGATATTGCTCTAGAAACACAATATTTTAGCTTTCATTTAGGAATGCATCAAAACCAAAAATCGTTTTGAAGTATCTGAAAAAATACAAATTGACTGTGATGAATTTATAAGCTGCTTTCATAAACTTTATTATTAATACTCTTTTTGACCAGTGTTTTGACATGATATCAAATAAATAATTTTCTTTATTCACTTCAGTTCATAGAAAGCATACTTTTATAATGTGTAAAACTTTTTGGAAAACGATTCTAATAAAATCTTTAGTAGAAGTTTGTCTTTTTCAAAAATCTATACACATAAAGAAGAAAATTTGTTTGTTTGTCTATTTGACTGTCTGTTCTTCTTTCATTTGGACACGGTACGAGCAAATTCAGTGAAATGTTGCACAGAAATACCCTTTCGACCAGGAGAAAGACATAGGATAGTTTTCGACTTAAAATTTTCATCTTAAGCGGGTGTTTGCCTTCCAATTGTTGGATTCACTACAGTAAAAGCCTTTTTCAGAGAATTTGTGCGTATTATTGTTTTCTCAATAATTCAAAAATGGAAATATATAAAAACATGTGTTTTTTGCCATTAGTCATCCGATATTTTAGGATAATCGAAAGACAACGAATAGAATGTATAAGATGAAGTGTAACCGCATGTTTGAAAATATCCATCGAATAAAGAAAGTAAAAAGCGAGATAAAATTCCATTACTCATACTCTATATATATAAAGAAGTTGTGTCTATCTGTCTGCCAGTTTTTTATGCATTTGGGTACTACATGAGCAAGCGGTGCCAAACTTTTCATGACATACTCTTAGGTCTTGAGGAAGATCAAGAGGGGATCAGGATGACCGGCGAGAGTGCAGAGCTGAAATTTCATACAGTTTATAATACATTGCAATTTTTCCCAATCTTTCAAAAACCTCGGAGCATTTGCTATCATTATTAGAACACTCACCGCTTAGTGTCACTTTTTTTTGCATTGAGTATTGGTATAAAGAATGGCAATACGCATGAGTTAAGAGAAAGGCAGTCACATTCCCACACTATTTTCTGAATTATCTGATTTAGAAATGAATGTAAGTGTATGCACAGTGAGACATATAAAGCCTTCTATACATCTTCTGTCGTTGTTTGATATGGTAAGTTTCCAGTATGGAGATTTCCCGAGCAACGCCAGGTACTACCGCTAATTAACTTATAAATGAGGATAACCCGTATTGAGCAATCTTTTGCAAAACTGGTTGATTGATTTTATTTGACGAATCAGATTTTAAAAGCATTTTTGTTCATTATCAGTCGGAAGAAACGTTACGGTTTTTTATGCCGTAAGGATTAACTCACAGGACTCTATCATCAATTCATTTTTTATCCGAAACAATTTTACGCAAAAGATCGAGTAGTTTTGTTCGAATGTTACGATTTAACGATAGAAGTTAGAATTGCTTAGTCTTATAAAGTTGATAGGTCAATTTTTTCCACATTGGCACACAGAACAAAATTACTTCTGCCTTTCGTAGTCGAGGGTGAAATGAGTCGAATCGACGAACGTCACTTCTATATAGTGGTGCCATCTATTTATCATAAAATATTTTATAGAAAACATACTAGACATTTTTTTAAGAATTTTACATTTTGGAAACCTAATCTTTCTTTAGAATGCTTGTTAAAACTGTTCTAGTGGAAATATATTTTGTCGGTTCGATTTGACTTGTGCATCTTAGAGAAAATGAACACGAATCACTAGGACAAATGTAATTCCATTAAACAGAAGAAAACCACTTAAAAAATCATGAAGCATATCCTTAATTTAATTATCATAATCAAAACATCAGCATTCAACAATTCTCAATAATAATCCACAATCTTTGCAAACAACTCAAATTATACTAAATTTTAGGTTATTCCGCATAGAAGTGCCTGTAATCGTAATGTGTTTTACTATCTTGTGATTGTATTTAATATCTGTAATCTCACACTCACCCTCACCTCACCCTGTAATCGAAATTCATAGAACCGAATATTGTTACGAGTCCTGCGTTTCTTCTACTATTTCAGTGTGAGGCTGGTGCCTCACACCTTCATGCCATATTGTCGGTGAAATTCAACGTTGGTAAAAATCAACTTTCGGCGAAATTCAGCTTCGGTGAAAATGAACTAATTTAAAAAAGTGAAGTAAATGGCAATTTCATCTTGAAAAATGTAAAAGAAATAGTGAAGAGTGTTTGTTGAGCTTCTGTGTTGTCATGCTTGCTGCTAAGCAAACTTCTTTTTTTTCAGGACTCGAAAATTTGATAGAAGAAAGAAAAACATTTTTTTTGCATTTTTTTAAAGCGATGTAAAAGGCATAGGTCGCAAAAAACCAAGCACTTTTGTTCTTATGATGCCGGACACATTACAACAGTTAAAAAAATACAGAAGTAACTTTATTTATTGATACTATACTTTGAGCAACATCTTACTAGAGAGAATATTCCCACAAAGATGAGCCGATTCTTGGACATCGAGATTAATGGCAAAGGGCTGCCATCCATCGGTGTCCTCTAGCAGTATTTTCTCGTTAAACTTGTTCAGGCTTTAAAATCAATGAAGAAGAGTACAAGTATGCGAAAGTAGAGGATTTCATAGTTGGTTTAGGAACACAGTCAGGGGAGGATTGGCTTCATCGATTTCCTCGCAAAGATTCAATATCTAGAGGGGATGCACGTTGACTAACTGCCACAAGCCGTAAAATATCTTATTGTCTATGCTTATCCCCCTCGAAAAATTCTGACTGAGTATCTATGTTGGCTATAATATATTTACAGACAATAAAGTAAATCGTTCAAAACGTTAAGGTGTGTAGATGTCTTAGAAACTATTAACAATGTTCAGAAATATCCGAATTCTAATTTGAACTCTACCGAACATCAAAAATGTTTCTATAATCGCTCATATGCCTTTAGAAACGCTTCGGCAATTAATTATCTGAGTATTTAGCGTTGTCTAAAGAACGAACCAGCAGCTCGACTCAACACCCAGCTCAACCCGTGGATGGATATAGGTTCAGAATTGTCCAGTCAAATCGGATCGGCTCCAAATTAGATATGGAGATATCTAGGTTTTTCTCGAACTACATTAACTAATAACTTGCTCGCTTGTTCTCTCCTACTAATAACTGCTAGATCAATGACTTCTGACAGAATATTTTGGGATGGACGTGGTGACGCAGAGTTGGAACCGGACGGCCAGTTCATTTTCGAAACCAAACTGGCAAAAATTCGGCAAAAATTTGGAAGTCAAAGGAAGCCTGATTACGAAAAATAGGAAATGAAGTAAAATTTTCGATGTTGATATTCGGATATTCGAAGTGGACCGCCTAAATATATGTAAAAAGAAACCAGTTTCCTCATATCAGACTCCAAGATATCGACTTTTGAAGCTGAAGGTGAATAGAAATGGGCCGATCATATCGAATTCAACTACTAATCATTACTTAAAGACAAAAAAGTCATACTGAGTAACACCTATTGCAAACGGCACATTTATCTATTTCCAGTAAGAACCGTTCAAACAGATCAAGATAGGAGAATTGCTTGATTTTGTGGTAGATACGATCGCTACAAGAGAGAAGTAGTCAACGGAATAGACCCTATCCCTCTAGATTGTAAATCTTCCTGTGAAGCTTTTGTCATGATCCAGTGTTCTTGTCAATCATATCTGATTGGAGATTTTGAGTCAGCCTCTTTGCGTTTCGAGCAAAACCGGCGGTTGTGTCGAAAAATTCCTATGACTTCAACTAGAATCCAATTGCAAAATACATCTGGATATAATGAAACCTGCCTATTGTGATGGTTTTTGATCACTATCTTATAGATCTGTAGTCAGAATAGTCGATTAGGATTTATTGCTTTAATATCTTAAACTTTTCATCTTTTTCTAATTACTACAATCATTGCACCCATCGACTACTACTCTAGCAACCGAAATCGTTTCCTAAGAGAGGAGGAGCTCTCTTGCTTCTTTCTATCTATTTCTCATTTACAGTATCATTCTATTCATTTTTCCAGTTGAAAAGATAGAAAAAAAACTTGTTTTTCAGTAAAAATATCATCAAATATGTGCAACAGTTTTGCAATGATAAACTGGCAAAAATCCGATTTCGTCCGGCCGAACCGGAACCCGATGGCCGGACTGGTTCCAACTCTACTACAAACACATTCGATCATCTAACGATATTCGTTTTCTCAGAAACTCGATTTCCGTTGATTCCTGGTCAATCAGTAGGGTTTCGAGGTAAATGAAGCTCATATGTGATTTGCAATCAGACATGAGCGAGTCTAAGTCATGACTCTGATTCGGAAATTAGCTGATGTCGACTCGACTGTATGACTCGAGTCATTCGTTCACAGAAAGTTCCAATTGCTTCTATAAAAAAACCCATGTTATGTCACATTGTGTAATATGACATAAGGATGATTAGTTATGGATATTTTCCGTTTATATTCGTTTTTTTTCTTTTCTATACATATGTTCCTTCTTTCTATTAAGTATTTTTCATGTTGTGTTTCTTTTGTATTATGAAACTTTTTTTGATTATTCCATTCTATCTTGTTTTTAGTATACTATATTAGCTTATATATATTGGGGAGACTGTGATTGTCGACGAGAAGATATTACATCGAATAAATCATATATACATCAACGAAGGTAAAGTCTAACAACTGAAATGTATGAAATTAAATTTTGTCTGACTCATATAGACATGCACCAGTTTCAGTTGACTGGGTCCCAGCCACGCTGAGTTGTTATCCTAACTACTTTTCTTACAGTTATGACTTTCTTGCTTTCGTAGAGTTTTAAGCCGCACGGCTTTTCATATCCTATTCTATCCAATAATTACTTTTAATATCCTTGTTCTAATCTTCCCCTACAGAAATCATATTTCATGGTGTAATCAAAATTTTTCAGTCATAAGAGGATAGTAATACGGTACAGAGCGCGCTACTGACACAAAATATCTTTATGCATAAACAATAAGGCGTTTAGTCGCAATATATAGAACTACACTATTAAGGCATCGCCTCAAATATCACCTCGGTATGTGCATACACAAACTGAAAGTACTCTATTTTGGTTGTATCCTAGACCACTATAGGCTAGATCAGGACAATGCTGTTTCACAGAATTCTACCGTTTAATTGGCCTATAGAAGAGCTCTAACACTATCAGAATCACAGCATCATTGTGTAATGCTACCATGCATGTATACATCCTATTTTAAGCTTTTTGACAAAAATCAAAAATTTTATTTTTTAAGAAAAAAGCTCGTGACCAAAGGGTTAAATCCACTGCATTCGAATAATTTTTTCAAGAGCTTTTTTCGCAAGGAAAAAAACTAATCACAAACACGCTCGTAGTCGGAGAAATATGGCATCTCATATTGTCCAGTATCGCAATTATGTAGCTCTGTGATCATATGCACAGAAATACGATCGTTTATAGACAAATACAGTTCGTCTACAGCTTTCATTTTTCTTTGTATTTCTACGTATACGATTATATTTCTATGTATACGACTTGAAGATTTACGAACTTCCAAAATCTGATGGTATACGATGAAACTTGGAAGGCGAGGAGCTACTTCATTTTAACAGTAAGTCAATCGCGTAAGGTAATCAAGTCGCATACCATAGATTTTTTATTTCAACCCAGCAATTTTGAAGGACTACATATTGTCAGATATAACATGAAAACTTTTATTGATATCTAAATTCTGGCAACTTTTCTCTTTGATACATGCGTTACGCTACGAGTGAGCTCTTCATTGTTAGATTCACATCACAAGCTTCCCTGAGACTGAAAAAAATGGTCAAGAAAACTAAGCTCGAAATTATAATTTTACATGTCGATCTTAACCAGAAAAACTTGCTACTATCGTGAAAAAACGACAAGTTCACGTTGTAAACATAAATGACTGATTTTGCCTCTCCTAGAGCGCTATAAAAATTGGATTCCTACTATGGATATATAATATCATTGAAGTTGGTCACTAAAGTCAAATATTTTAGCCTCTTTAGCTATACAACTTGACTGATTAGTATATCAGGTTTTTATGTGATATTTTTATATGATACTAGCGGAGGTACCCACTGCAAAAAGAATATGGTTGAAGTTTTGCATCTTCAATCCGACTTTTCTGCTGTACGTAACACGTCTTTTATAGGACTGTTTCCCTCGTGGGTGAACCATCTGCAACAGAAATTTTCGCGTCACATCTGAAACCTATTGGACCGGATTTTTACCGGCATGCGTCAGGCATCTTTAACAGCATTGTTCCTACTATGCGTTAGGAGTTCACCATTAGACTCTTCTCGTCGTATGTGATACCTCTTTCACAGGACTTTTTTCACTGTACCTGGAACCTCTGCTACAGAGCTTTTCCCGCCGTGTATGGGGTATCTTTTACAGAGCTTTTCCCACCGTGCGTGGGTATCTTTCGCAGAACTTTTCCCGCCGTGCGTGGAATATCTTTCACAAAGCTTTTCCCGCCGTGCTTCAGGAATTTTTCAGAGCTTATCCTTCTGTGCGTGGGGGGTATTTTTCAGAGCTTTTCCCATCGTGCGTGGGGTATCTTTCACAGACCATTTCCCACCGTGCATCAGGCATCTTCAACAGGACTCTTCTCATCGGGCTCAAGCTGACATGCTCACTCGTATCCACTCTGGACACGATCACTTTCAAATTTACATTGAACTGCGTCATTTGATTAGAAAGTGACTAAAATCACGGTCTCTTACGACTTGGATGAAGTTTCACGCACACCTCCCTTTCTCACCGCCAATCACTCAGCTGACTTTCCTTAGCACTCAAGGAACTGATGCGGATAGTTCCATGACGCTATCTCTCACGATGACTAAATACATAGCGAACAGACTCATAAGAATCTCGATCTGTATTGATCGCAATGAAATTTCACCCAGCCCTTTCCACGCACCCCGTTTGGTGGTTCCAACCTCACGATGACTTTCCTCAGAAGCTAAGAAAGTAGTGTGGAAACTTTTGTGACGCTAGCTATCGCACGGACTGAATGCATAGCGAACAGACAAACGTTCTTCCTTAAATATATAGATACGTCATCGTTGTGAATCAAGCAAACGCTTGTATACATTTTTTTCTATTATAATCTATTAGAACCATTCCAATTACACATTTAAACCAAACAACCATCGATACAAAACGATTCATATTCATATCATAACAAAATTCGCTAAATTTCTGAACAATTCCTGCGAATTTCATTGCCATATAATTTGGGTGAAATTTCACCCAAACAATATCATACTACTCCCATTAATGGTAACAGCACTCTATAAAACCACAACTGGCCTCATAAAACCACCGTGGAAAGTTCGGTAATCTTAGTTAAGACAATACTATCTGGGTGAGATTCCACCCACACCCCACACCCAAACTCACACCCTCGGTGGGTGACCCCGCTATGACCTTCCTCTGGGCCTGGAGAGGCACCATGGAAAGTTTGGTGGTCGTAGCTTTTACAGGGACTGAATGCATAGCGAACAAACAGACAGACAGACAGACAGACAGACATTCTTCTTTATATATATAGATGGTAGTATTAATCAATATATTCATGGATATTTTCGTCAATAACCTACGTTTTTGTGAGAAAAGAAGAAAAATAAGAGTTTTCTGGATAAAGAGGCTAAAAATAAGAGTCTTACACCTTCACATCCTCAATTCAATTTAATATTGTTTGCTTTTTAGCATGGCATCAATTCCCACCAGCACTACTTTTCAAGATTGTAAAGGTGATCAATGCGATAAGTGTGGCAAATGCCGTGATTGGAAATTCATCGGCGATGATAAAACATGGAACTGGATGTGCAATTTTCATAATTGGAGCGACGACGATCTAAAATGCTGGCATTCTGGCATTCATGAACAATTTATAAAACGGGATCCTTTCACCTGTACTCATGCTTCTATTTCTACTCTTGATCTTCTTGGTACTTGCATGCAGCGCAGTTTTAATCCTTATGAAAATGGAAGTGTCAATTTCAACAGTATTGAAGATAGTAATGACGATTATATTCATAATGGTGTTAATCATACGTTTAGTGATGCCGGTCAACGTATTGAGCATAATTATCCTGGCGTTACATATTCTGTTTTCAGCCGTCCTCATAACTGCTTATGCAATCGAGAGTGATGGATGAGGACTGACAAAGTTTTATTAACAGCTAATATCATCGAGATTTATTATTTTACTAGTTAAGAGATATTTTTTGTTTTAATGCATCAGAAGAAACCCAGAAAAGTCTGAAATAAAGAAATATGTTTTGTGTTAGCTGCATATTTAATTCAAAAAGAAATTGATCTGTAACATTTACAAATACAAATATGTTTGCTAGGGATGAGTTTTAAAGATGATTAGATAATACAAAAAAAAACACATGGAGTGGATTCCGAAGGGAATGCACTCTCTTTTTTCCTCTCATTTGTTCAAGGACAATATTCACATAAATAAATCGAATATATCCACAACCAACATGCTTCGTTCAATGCGAAAGATTGAATGAAACGGATCACTAAATCAGAGCAAGAAACGAACTTACATCTTCTAATAACCAATCAATTATTCTACCGTTAAACTATCCGATATATCATCTTAGTTACGAAAAGTGTAACTACACATCAAATATCTTTTTACAATATCGGACAAAAGTTCGAACCCTAGACATAAACTATCTAAATAAGAGTTGCTTGTTTTGAGCCTTATATTGAGACGAGGACTTCTCAAATTCTGATCATAGGCAAGAGTTCGAGCCCTATCTCCTTAGTCAGGCTCGAAAATCAGGTCAACAACAAAAATTTTTCTTAATATTTTAGATGAAATTCCATGTAGTTTCGCCGAAAATACAGATGAGGAACTGTTGGTGTTAACATAATATTTGAGCCTCAGTAAGGAGATAAGACTCAACCTGTTGCCTACGATCAAAACTTGAGAAGTTCTCGCCTCGATATAAGATTCAAAACAAATAATCCTTATTTAGATAGTTTTGTCTTGGGTCGGAACTATATGAATATGTTCAAGACAATAATGACACACAAGACTTCCTCGTAAATCAATCTGCTAATCTTATTTTGCTTTTTAGCAAGAGATTATATTGCCGAGATGAATTTAAAATGATGTACTTTTAATTAAAAATAAATGCAGAATTTTGCTTCGCCGACGCGTTTCGTATTATTTATTTGAAATAAAAGCATTCATGAGAGCTCTGCATTTAAAGAACTTTTTGCGCAAAAGAAGAATATAGAAACAAAAAGAAAATGGAAAAGGAAAAAACGAAACGAAAGGAGTGTAATATAACAATAATATACGCTAATATATAAGAGCACAAGAAAAATGAATCTATATATATAGAAGAAGATCAACATTGACTTTATTATAGTATCATTGCAGTTTTTAAACAGTTAAATACATCGAAGAAAACAATATCATAGGAAATTCTATTTAAACTAAATTAATTTATTTTTAATCGATGATTTATTTTAATATTTTCAAGGGATATTCGAATCAATTGTTAAATCTTTTTTATTATTGAATTAGTTATCGAATACTAAATATATATTTATAGAAGTACAAATAAATAAAATGAAGAGAATTTCCATAGTAATGGAATTTTCAAGAAATAGGTTCAAAATTATTACAATGTTTCTTTTCATAAATTAAAAGATTGATAAAATAAGTAGAACCACAATCAGACTTAAAAAAAGAAAAGAAAATTGTCATAGTTTATCTTAAAACTGTACATAAACCGATGGTGACGATATATTTTGTGAATTATTTTCATTGGTGACTTTGTTTTCATTATTATTTATATCAGTATTAGAAAATTCTTCAGGTTTATATTTTCTAAGATAAACAAGCCAAAATAATGGACATGTCATAAATGTTGTTACAAGAGCCATTATAATAAACATAGTAAATACACGTGGTGAAAGAATTTTAAGTTTAAGACCAATATTCAATGCAATTAATTCAACTAAACCTCGTGTATTCATTAATATTCCAACACCAGTTGCAAATTTCCATGGACGTCGAGTAACAATTTTTGCTACAAAACATCCAGACAAAAATTTAGTTAATGTAGCAATAACAATAATCAGTACAGTAATACCACCATAAAATTTATCATTTAATGAACCTAAACTTGTTTGCATACCACTTGCAGCAAAAAATAATGGTAATAATAATTCAATAGTAACTAATTCTATTTTAGTATATAATTCAATATGAAAACGACTTGATTTTGGACATATAATACCAGTTATAAATGCACCAAAAAATGAATGAATACCAAGTAAATCACAAAAGAAAGATGAAGCAATAAGAAGAAGAAATATTCCAACAAGAAATATATGATTCATTTCATCATTACGTTTCACAAAAAATGCATGTACACGCAAAACTAACCATCGAACGATAGTTAACATAAATATAACATATCCAATCGCAATTAAAATTACCCTAAATATATTAACAATTTTTTCTATTTTATTTTTAAAAAACGAATCCTATTATGTTAAACTTACCATAAACCAACAATGCCTAATTGTTTAGCAAAAGCACTGGCAATAGCTAATGAACACCAACCCAAAATATCGTTCATAGCTGCACAACTGATTGTTAAAGTACCAATTGGCGTTGCCATTAAATTTGTTGATGAAAGAATCGATGCAAGTACAGGAAAAGCAGTGAATGACATACCTGATGCTATAAATAAAATAAATGCAGTTCGATCAGGTGGTATAAAATCACGATTATTAATATCATATAAATAGACAGAAAATGCAGCACCAGCAGCATATGGTACAATTATAGTAGAAATTGCTAATGGAACAGATAATTTCCATTGATGTTTAAGTTCTTTTCGTTCAAGTTCTAATCCTAAATTAAACATAAATAAAATAAGACCAATATCCCCAACTAATGTAAAATAGTTCCATGATGATGGTGGAAATATACGTGTTGACCAAAAATTGATATTTCCTAATACTGAAGGACCAACTATAACACCAGCAATAATCTCACCAATAACCTATATGAAATTAAACATCATCATCAATATATATAGATTTATTACTTACTGATGGCTGTTTTATTAATGCAAGTAAAAATCCCATTATTCGAACAAGTGCAAGAATAATAAAGACTTGCATGAGAAATCGGGCCCAATAATTATCATCCGACGATGGATCCGCAAATATTTCAATCATAATTATATGATTATCATTATTATTAAGAAAAAATAAAAAGACGAAAATAACATTAATGGTTTGTGTACATATATTTATTTATATTTTTCTAACCAGTTCGACAACCAGTTTGACAACTCATCGGTCTGGTTATACCTATTAACTTCAATAATATGCATATACATGTATGATTACATCATATTAATATTTATCATACTTTTATACGCCTTTAATATTTTTTTTCTTTCTGTTCTTGCTTATTTTTTCAACGCATATATCATTCGTTTATACTCTTGCTTTCGATAAAACAAATGGAATGTTTTATCATATTAGCTATATTAAAGTACACCGATAACTGACTTTTTTTTTGAGTATTTTCTACACTTTATTATAATTGAAAACGAAGATTCTCTTTCGTTTTTTTGTTCAAAATGTTGAAATTGCATCATTATACTTTTTGCATGTTATGGATGTTAGGAGAATAATTTAACAAAATGCATCAATGATAATATCCAATATTAAATGGAACTATCAAGGATTTTTTGCTTTAATAAAACAAAAATAATTATATGTTGCTTTGCCTTTTTTACTTTTTACAGTTACAAAAGTAATTTGTCATGCTTTTAGTGTTATAAAAATATTTTACGATATTTGTATCATTTAGAAAAATAGTTTGTAGTATTTTTATCATCTAGAGTATTACGTCATTTGAATAATTTATTATTTTATTACGCAATTAAAAGCATGACTGAACACTGATTTTTCTTATTTTTAATCAAAAAATTTCAGTTTAATGCTTTACATATTTTTTTAGTTTTTCTATTTCTAAATTATTATTATTAGCTGATATTTTTTGAGTGATATTCAAATTTAAAAATGAAAATCAATATATAGAATACATACACAAGTTTAAATCCGACAGATATATGTACTTTTTTATTCTTCCTCCACTAATGATAATAAAATAAAAAAAACTTTATTCAATAGCACCGTCTTATTTCCTTGACTGTAGTAAGGATCTTAATCCCAAAATTGACTGTGTATTTGTCCGCAGTGTAGTTGTTTGAATCTATTAAGACGTTTCGAGGTTTTGATGGGACTTTACTATAGGTTATCGACAGCGAAAAGTCCGAATTTGAGATTGAATTTTCGATTGTACCCTCTTTTGTAGTTTGAGACTTTTTTGGCGTTTTGACGATACTTTGCTATTCACTTTTCTCAAGGAAAGGGTCATATTGGAGATTTATATGCTCAAGTGATATATTACAGGGTACCTCCGGTCGTTACGAGCTATTTCCTCGACTCTAATCGGAATCTTAATCTCTAAAATAAATATATTTGTTGGAAAATAAAATAAAAGATTTTTTTTTATTATCTTGATGAGAACAAATAAAGTAGCTAAATTTCATCCAAGTAAATGCACAATCACATTATTATCATATAGATATGTATATCTTTAATTGATAAATATAATGTATGGTTTATTACGAAATACTGAAACTATTTTACTAATAAAAGGATTATAAATTTTAGTGAAGATTTTATATATTAGAAATCAAATAAATATTTATCTAGACTTGTTTTAATGTATAGAAGACTATCGCAAACATTTTCGATTAAGGCTTAAAGTATATCAAAATATGATTGATTTTAATAATTAGAAATTATATTTTGTTAAATTTTATTTCTAATTTTATTAAATGAAAATAGAGATTAAGCAATAGCCCAATTATCACCCCAATTAGTACCATCACATGGACGACAACTGCATGTATCACAACCACGATGATCACGATAGCTACCACAATGGCATGGAGCGAAGCATAACATTGGCATCATACATAATGGATTTGGTAAACCAAAGTTTGGAAATGAAATAGCACGACGTTGTTCTTCAACAGATGCAGCAGGATTACCCGATACAAATAAAGTACCACAGAGAAGAACAGAAATAATAACGGCAATCATTTTATGAAGCATTGTAAAAAATAATCTCTTGTTGATTTTCAATAATGAATGAGTATTTTCATGGATTTAACATCGGTATTTATACCGATTAATAATCATAACATATACATACAGATGACAATTTTCTCAAGATCCAATACATTTATGTATCTTATCAATACTATCATTCTATTAAATTTTGTCCTTCACCTCCGTTTTAAACTTTGTTTTAATCATAATAAACCTACATAAAACCTTGATAAAGACGAAAACATTTTAGTATTCAGCCAATTTTCTAACTATAAAACAAAATTCTATCTTTGTGTATTAGAATATGAATGATATTCGCAAAGAAATATATTTTCAAGATGTGTTTTTAACCATAATCGAAGCTTTTATTAAGTTAACAGAAATATTTAATTTACAAATAATTAAGATTGACAATATAATAAAATATTACAAAACTAAGAAAATTTTGATGAATAAATGAAAAATTTATAGAAATTAAATTAAACATACAAAATAATCAATAAAAACTTGTTTTATATTGAACAACTAGATCATATTTTTTATAAAATTGATGATTGTTCAACTAAGAATTTTTTATTTAAAGTTTCATTGTGTTCGATTGCGATTCGAATCGAACTGAACCGTTTTAATTTGACTCATTTTCGGTTTTTGATAACAAATATTTCCAACCAAGTAATAGAAGGTTATTCAATTCTTATTTTGGTTTATTATTTTTTTCTATTCGTTATTTCGTATTGAACAGAATATTTAATTTATTTGAGTATATGACAACTCAGTTGATCTGGCCAAGATTGACACTGAGGAAGACGTCATGTTAAACTTTATATATATATATATAAAGTCTAGAATTCGAAAGTGAAAAGAGATATAATTTTTTTGTCCTTTCTGATAATGATATAAATCTGATTGAATTTAATCGAAATGGTCATTAGAATTTTCTACAATTCAAATGATATTATTTTCGCTTACTTATTAGAACGATCATCTAAGAAAATATAGATAAAGTAGTTGATTAACTGATTCCAAAAAATATCAGAGGAAAAATGCCAAGTCATAACTGATAAAAACAATCAGAGCTTTTGACGAGTCCAACATAGTTTGAATTATTTGTTTTTAAGTGATACTTCGAATCAGTCTCTATAAAATTGTATGTTTCAATTAACTATCTGTATATGTATTTCACTTAAATAAGATCAACTTTGCAAAGAAAGATTCAAATTTTTTAAACTATCATTTATTTCAAGTATGATGTAATTACATTATATTCAAAGTTTTGCTCAGTGCATTGTATTGTTAATTGGTTACCAATTGGTTCATCATGTGTAATGCTTCTAGTGCACCAAATGGCAACGAAATATTATCTTCATGCTCATCAATATGTGGTTGATGTAAATTGATTCGAATATGTGCTGCACGACCACCACGTATGCGATGTTCTAGTACGATGCGTGATGCCTCTGTACGTACTTTGGGCATTACAGTGCCACAACCAATTTCTAAAACAGCTAATGTTTTCTCAACTGGCAATTCACGAAAGAATGCTTCATGATGCATACGTGCTGCCTCAACATGTGGTGCAGCCCAACGGCCATCAACCGCCAATTGTGTGCATACACGTGTTGGACCACTGCATTTTATGCATAGTGGTGGCGATCCAAGTAATAGCATTGTGTTCAAGTCAACTGATGGCATATTTACAGGATCAAGTGGCCATGGATCTACACCGCAATCATCCATACACTGCGCATCATACATTGATCCATGCATCTCAAATACATTATCGTATGTGAAACCTGTACGGATAAAATGACGATCCAAATTCGTTGTTACAACACGTACATTACGTTTGCTAGATTTACTCCAAGAATAAAGTATGTGATAGCCAATATGTGGTGATGTATTCATGTATTCACGTTGTCTTGTAACCCAATGACCCCATGCTAATGCAGGACTGTTCTCGAACAATGCATGGCTAGATAATTCGAATAGATTTAACCCAATTTTTGCTAGGCGTGGATGTGCAAGATGAATGCCACCGTAGTAGTCTGGAAGACCAGCATCGACGCCCATTCCAGCACCTGCTGCTACTAGTAGTACGTCGGCGTTGGATACATACTGAGCTGCATGCATTATGGTCTTCCCAACGTTTTGTTCTTGATTGAGAGCGACAACCATTATTAGTAGACTGATGATAGATCTATAAATCAACTCAATATTTTTCATTAACAGTAAATAAGATAGATGCTCATGTAATTGACAAATCCAGCTTGTCAATAACAGGATGACTAATCAAGGGGGAAAAAGCGGATTTTTTGGGATTTAAATCCGAAAAAATCTCAAAAATCCAAAAAAATACCAAAAATCCAGAAAAATCTTCTCTGGATTTGAAATGCCAAATCCGTTGTTTCCCCCTTGGTGTCACTCGTTCGATACTTTTGTTGGGATATATTCATTATATTTAAAAGGTTAAATGAGAGTTAAAATTTAGAAGTAATTCAAAAGATATATATACAAGAACAACACAAAAAAAAGTATCAGTATGACGCAAGTTAAAATCCATAAAAATAAAAAAAGAGTCACCATTACGACAACATTTCTTAATGCAAATAAAAACACGATAAGGACATTATAGTGAAAATAAAGAGTTAATCATTTCGTCATTTTAGTTAAATATTTTTTATTTCTATTTATATCACATAAAATACTGTGTTGTATTGGAGAACGTGAAACAGAGATGAAAGAAAATGTACTACAATAGGAAAAGATAGAAAAAAAGACTTTTGATTACAAAGAGAAAAAAATGGAGACTGAAATGCGTACATCCTTATCATTTTCATGAGCCAAAACCGAAGGTAAATTTGACGTAGTTTATGAGAGATAAGTAAATAGTATGGAGGTATCTTCATATTCGATATAGAGATGTCTTCTTTCTTGAGATGTACGCGTCGTCTAAAATAGAAAAACAAATATAATCAACAGTAAGAGAGAACGAGCATTTTTAAAATAAGATGAAATATGAGCAAACTTAACAAAAAAATTGCAGTCGTTACAGGTGCGTCTGAAGGTATTGGTTTTGCCATTGCACAACGATTTATTACTGAAGGTGCAGAACATGTTTTTATCACTGGACGTCGGCAAGAAATGCTTGATGATGCCGTAAAAAAAATCGGAAGTACAAATGTGACAGCAGTACAAGGTGATGTATCAAATATAGCTGATCTCGATAAACTGTACAATATCATTGAAAAAGAAAGAGGTCGACTGGATATCATTGTCGCCAATTCAGGTATTAGCCCGCTTGCACCAATTGGATCAATTACTGAAAAACAATTTGATGATACATTTAATACTAATGTAAAAGGAACACTTTTTACCGTTCAAAAAGCTTTACCACTATTAGTTGATGGTGGATCAATCATTCTTATTGGATCTGTCTCCTCTATTAAAGGTCATCCAGCTGCAAGCATCTACAGCGCATCAAAAGCAGCTATTCGTTCTTTTGCTCGATCTTGGTCAATTGATTTAAAAGAACGCAGGATACGAGTTAATACTTTAAGTCCAGGATCAATCGAAACAATGATGTTCAAAAATGTAGCTGATAGTGAAGTGACAAAAACAACTTTCATCACCGATTTAATAGCTACAGTACCAATGAATCGATTTGGTACACCTGATGAAACTGCTAGAGCTGCAGTCTTTCTTGCTTCGGACGATAGTAGTTATATCACAGGTATCGAACTTTTTGTGGATGGAGGAAGAGGACAAATCTGAAACATTTACTTTATGGACTCGTTTTATTAATAAAAACTTTTTCATGTGATTTAGCATTTGATTTTGTTTTTGTTGAATTAGCTTCAATATGCTTCTAAGTAGTCTTATGCTTGTCAAAATAAATAAATCGTCTAAAATTATTCTTGATTAGCTATTAGAGTCATATGCAGTTTTAAAAAACTAGACATTAAAACCGAAATGCAATCAATTAGCCAGCATTGTGTAAAGATTGTTTTCAATTTACTGCATTACATCGATTTATTGCACAGTTTATATCAGTCAACATCAAAAGAATGAACCGCTCAATGTTTTGCCGATATCACAGTAACGGTAAAATGTAAAAAAGCAGTTTTTCTTAAAAGATTCATCTTTTAATTCTTTACAATTGCGTCTATTTCAATTGGTTCAAGTAGAATTTCTTCATTCACTTTAGCTATTGAGTTCAGTTGTGTTTCACTCTTAAGTCATTCTATATCTGTAATTTTGTTTGATCTTATCGAAATTTTCTTACCATTTATATACTTTCTGTAGAATTATAGCCCATAAACAAGATAGAAGTCTGTTTAAGTGATAACAGCTTTCCATAAATTTAAACAAAGCAACGGACATAATATCGCCTAAGAGTAAAAGTACGATCAACATAGATTTTCTGCGCATTTTCCGACAAATAATGTGGTTTATAAACACTCAAAATACTTTTTTAGCAATATCAATAGTCAAAGCGAGTGAGATCCGTTTCATTGTTGATTATAAAACAACAGATTCTAATCAAAATAATTAAAATAGACAGAACTGTAGAAAATGAAAAGATGATTCTTTTTAAAAATTTGCCTTTTCATATTTTAGTGCTACTGGAATATATGTAAAACATTGAATAGCTCGTTCTTTATGGCCTATTCATTAAATCTAAAGACGAAGATAGTAAGTAGAGAATATTGTCTAATCGCATCAATTTAAATGAAGGTTATTAGGCATATCGAAGTAGACAACCTCTCCCTGTTGTAACATAAGAATGCGATCGCTATTGACTACTGTATTCAATCGATGTGCAATTGTTAATATGGTACGATCATGAAATTTGTCAGCAATCACTTGTTGAATCATTCTGTCCGTATCATGGTCAACATTTGCTGTAGCTTCATCAATCAGCAATATATGACTCTTCTTCAGAATGGCTCGAGCTACACATATCAATTGGCGTTCACCAGCACTCAAATTAGCACCTGATTCAGCTACTAACATGTGAAGTCCATCGGGATGATTGCGTACTAATTGTTTGAGTTGAACGGCTTCGAGTGCTGTAAGACACTCTTCATCTGAGAAGTGTTCAAACGGATCAATATTATATCGAAGTGTACCACAGAAAAGTATAGGTACTTGTGGAATAACACTTAAATGAGAACGAAGATGATGGAGTGAAAGACGTCCAATATCGACATCATCAATAAGTATGCTTCCGTTGATCGATGATTGATTGACAAGTCGAAAGAGAGCTTGGAGAATGGATGATTTTCCAGCACCTAAATGAAAATTAAATATTGAGAACGAGACATCATCAAGAGGGCAATCATCCGTACAAATACAAGAATATGTTTAAAAAACTCTTCAAATCCAAAATCTCAATCTTTTCTATTAAAGAAACAGATGAATATATGAAAAACGACACAAATATTTATACTGCCATTTAGTATTTCGATCAACTTTTGTTTTGTCACTGCCGAACTCGAGCATTTTCTAGTCAACTGAAGACAGACTGATATTTATTGAATAAATTATATCAGAAGAATATGTTGTTAGAAGTATTCGATGAAACAAGTGCTTCAACGAATTGATAAGTATTACGACTTCTTCTTAACATCAACAGCAAATTAATATTGTATAAATGACTCGTGTATCTTTTGTTTCAAATAAAGAAGATTATCATTTTGGTATCGTTTTTATGATATCAGACATGAGAATGATATAAATTAAATTCATGTCCATCTTAGAGATAAGTGGTCGTGCTCATTTTTTGATTAACTTTTTCAAGAAATAAGGTATAAACCTGCAGTTTTCATCGTTGAAAAAAGTGGACAAAGAAGCATCGAAATATATATGGAAAGATTTTTTAATCAGTTTCCTAAATGTTTTACATAGAAGATCAATAAAAACAGCATGCCTTTCATAGTCACAACATTAATTTATCGATTTCTAAGAGTGTGCTAGAACCGACAGACAAAGAGCTACAAAATAATCGAAAAATAACCATTTTAACGTTTGGCTAAAATCTTTACGAAAGTTGCTAAAAAATCTTGCCATATATGATGCGATGCATCTTCATCAACTCTTTCCAACCACTTATCTCTAATAGAAATTGATGTTTTCGAAGAAGATAAAATTGTCGGTATTTTAAAGGATCTCAGTTAACCCGATGGTTTTCAACCGATATCCTATTCTGTCCTAATGAATGTTCTTCATATATATTCCCATAAATGAAGTAAGCATACCTGTCCGACCAATAACGCCAATCTTTTCTTTAGACTCAATTCGTAGGTTAAGATTTTTGAGTACAGGATCGAGCTCTGGGCGATAACGAAATGTATAGTCTTTAAATTCGATAATACCACGAGAAGGCCAATCGTCTCCTGGTTGAATGAGAATATTGTTCTCGATGATATCCTGTTGACTTTCTGGTACTAGTTGACCATATTCATGAATACGTTCTGCACTAGTCATGAAATTTTCAGCTTCGGCTGATTGTCGTACAGCCCATTGAAAGAGACCTGTTAAACTAATACAGTATGTGATACTAAGTGCTGCTGCTGACGGATCGATTTGATTGCGCAAAGCTACAGCAAGAAGAGCAGTAACCAACGTGAGTAAAGATGCTATGAAATCGAGTCGTAAACCAAACCAACGTGCAGTGGCAGAAAGAATGAAGTAAGCTCGTGAATTCGTATCAATTCGTTCTATAAACATATTTAAAAAAGTTGCTTGAATGTCAAATGCACGAATACTGGATAGTCCATCTAAGGATGATGAGAACAGTGTATAAATAGGACTACGTGTTACACTTTCAAGTCGTTTGAGTTGACGACCGGCACACATGTAAAATCGTCGGAGATATAAAACTGAAGGAGCTAGAGGAATGAGAATTAAAAGTACCCATGGATTGCTCCTTCCAATGACTGCAATAGAACCGAGAGTCATTAGTAAATATTGCATCGTATCAACTAAAGCTAAAGGTAAGGATTGATCTAA
This sequence comes from Macrotrachela quadricornifera, assembly GCA_022393335.1. Classification (NCBI taxonomy): domain Eukaryota; kingdom Metazoa; phylum Rotifera; class Eurotatoria; order Philodinida; family Philodinidae; genus Macrotrachela; species Macrotrachela quadricornifera. Next base: position 738,035 of record JAJEKB010021031.1, read on the forward strand.
TACTTGTTGATCTTTGCTTGCTCGATTCAAAATTCGTCCACTTGGATTACTTTCAAAGAAACGTAACGAAGTATATAGAATACCTTTAATCATTCGATTGTGAAAATAAGTCGAACCACGCAATATAATATAATAGATAAATCCAGCACGTATGACTGCAATGATTAATGTGGAACATATAGCTCCAAGATAGATGTACGCATAAAATGATAATCGTTGTTCTCTTTCATTCTTACCAGACCATAGAGCAAGCCAAGTATTTGCAAAGTCGTACAAAGCTTCATTAACGAGCATAAAAGTAATCATTAGAAGAAAACCAAACCATCGTAAAGGTGGGGAAGTAAATAATTTTAGCCAGACATTCCATTTGACGGCGCCATCGACTGATGTTTCATTTATGACAATCGAATTCATATCAGTTACAGAATTATTAAGTATCCGATCTGTCTCCTTGTCATCAGATGACTCTGTTTCTAATATATCATTCGATGATTCAATTACAGGTCGTTGTTCAATATATAATTCTTCAATGTGACCATTTGTCATGACAATCATTTGATCTATTTCAACTAAAAATTGTGTCTGATGTGTAACTAATATTCGAGTCTTTCCACGAAGAAGACTACGAGGACCAATACATTGATCAAAAATGTTCTTTGCCACCTTTGGATCAACAGCAGCAAGTGGATCATCAAGTAAATATAGGTTAGCATCAGCGTACAAAGCACGAGCGAGTGATATGCGAGCTTTTTGTCCACCACTCAAATTGACACCTTTATCACCAATCATCAATAAATCACCGACTTCACCAAAATTCTGTAAATCAATATCAAGACAACATGCCCTTATTACATTTTTATAACGTTCTTCATCCATCGCTTTGCCAAGAAGAATATTAGCTCGAATAGTATCAGCAAATATCCACGCTGATTGTGGAGCATACGATATTGAATCAACATTTACTCCTAGTTTTCCACTAACAAGATTGATCTCACCAAGAATTGCAGCAAGTAAAGTTGACTTACCAGCACCAACCGCACCTTTCACTGCAACCAAGTTTCCGCCTCTAACTTTGAGATTGAGAGAGAACAACGAAGGAGTATCTTTCCAAGAAAATGATGCATCTTCCATTATGATTATATGATCTTCGTTTTCTTTCTTTACTTTTTCACGTTTATTCAACAATATGTCGAGTTGCATAAATTGATCGATTCTTCTTGCAGAAACACGAGCCTCACTGAACTTTTCGATCGCTGACGGCATCGTAACTGTCACTGGAACACGAACCATAACGAAGAAGGCTAATGTAGAAAATATATCTTCTGAAAGTAAAGTTCGACCCATTAGCCAACTACCACCAAAGGTAGCAAGAGAAATTAAAGGTAATGTTGCGAAGGAGAGAGCAGTATTGAGAGCTCTCAAACAGCTCACTTTATAAATATTCGCAAGTTCATGTCGACGTGTTTCACGTATTCGTTTTTCCATAGCTTTTTCCCAATTGTACATTTTAATAATTTGACATCCATTGACGAGTTCATTGATTGTTTGGACACGTTTGTCTGTACATGCCATTGTAAGCTTTCGATATCGGCTGAATTGTCTACTGAAAATGAACTGTATAGGTACTAATAAAATCAATACGGCATAGCCGAATAATGTCGGTAAACCAATGTACCACCAAAGAAGACCAAATGTTCCAAGAGCTTCAAGAGGTACGAGCATGGAAGCATGCACAAATACACTCAATTCTTCGAATTTACCAACATCATTTGCAACTAAATTGATTATTTGAGCAGCAGTAGTCTTGTGAAGAGCTGCAGTATTAATTTTCAACAAGTGTTTATAGATGGCAGATGATAAGGCATTGCGAATTCGCATACCTATGCGGCTATTTCGAAAAAAGATTTGTTGAGGAACAATAGCTTGTACAATAGCAGAAATACAAAGACCAATACAAAATAGATAAGCAGCATAAATTGGTAAGTTTGATTTACCTTTAATATAGAGAACTATTTGACGAATAAGTAATGGTTGTGCAATATGAGCCATAACAAGTGGAAAAACGAGTAACATACTTATTATAAAATCCTTATAAAATGTTCGGTTAATTACATACCATGTACTTCGCCATCCAGAACTATGTTGATTCACTCTGTTCAACAAGACTGAACATTTATCATTAATAGAAAGCTCGTCAAGATCGTTTTCCACAAGTGTACGTTTATTACTCAAGGAAAGAATAGGCGTTACCCATGCATACAATGGCATCTGTATCCATCTTGTCCATGATGATTCAGCCCAATCTAATCGTGATGATTGCCTTTGTTCATCTAGAATATATTATTATCAGAATGAACTATTTGCGGGTATTTGTGTTCTTATTTTCATAATGAAAAAATGCAAGCACTCTTAATTTTTAATATGTACATACTCATTTCAATTAATACAATAATATTGCTTTGTTGTTATCAGAATAAACTTGCTTCGTATTTTTGCTATATTTTGAATTTCAAGTGACACATGGTGAGAATTTTAGTTTTAGTAGTTGTTCTTTCAAACATAAAATTTGCTTTATCACATTTTCTTTCATTTCTTATCATTGTCATATAAGTAGTTTCTTGCATACATACGTTGCTACTCTTAATGTATTCATTATATAAAAGTGATGCAAATAAAATTCAACGGTGCGATTTATACACTGAACATTCATTACATCCTTTCACTCACATCAACATCATAATCATTTTAAGATTTTTGAACAAAACCTATATCATATCTTGTAATTCGAAAATCTTTCTAAATCACTTTGGCTATTGTTCATTACACAATGAACACCTAGGTGTTATGAACATTTTTAATGTAACGAATTGATACGCTGATTCCTTCGAATAGTATCATTACTAAAATTGTGAATTTGTTGATTAGATTAAATTTCTGTCTCTTCAATTTTGAGTTTATTAGTGTAAAAATATATAATGTTTCAAATGTTGTGCATTAGTTTACAACTAAGTACATTTAATAACGGCACGTTTTGACTACCATGATGGAGATAAGAAACGAGAAAGATTTTTCTGCTACAGTAAGGTGAAAATAAAGGTCTTCGTTATTTTTTATTTTCACTATCATCAATTCTTCTAGGAGTTACTCGCTAAAATCGGCTACTTGTATAGTGTGAATAACTTTCTACCGAATGCACAAAGAATTTATGCAATGTTTTCTACAGTTTTCTCATCGCAATCAAATTGTTTGCGTCCAGAATGACTTAAATGTTGAATGATTTAAAGGTACCCTCCCCCTCTTTTTTTTTTTGTTTATATGCACTGTAGATAGACCATGTGCTGGTATTTTGATTGTCGTTTAAACGATCTAGATCGGCCCTGCCATTGAATTACTATCGGGTACCCATTAAAAGCTTCTACCAAATGAAAAAAAATCAGACTGCTCCCAAACTTATTTTTCGTTTTTCTCTAAACTAGTTTTTCATGCACAGGACTAAATTGTGAATCGAGAAACCTCCCTTTAACTTCGTCCAATCGAGCTGAAATTTTTACCATAGTTACTTTGAATTTTCTCCAGAAGTAAAATCAGTGGTTTTCATTTCAAGTATCTCCATCAGAATTTATAGGTTCCGGAAGTTAAAAATTTGCTTTGGGAGAAAACCTTTACGTACATTTTTTATAAAAAAAAAGAAAGTGAGATTTTTGAAAAAGCTGAAAATTAACTCTGAGATATGGTCGTCGGTATTTCCAAAAAAAATTTCAGCCAAATCGAACAAGGTTTGACATACAAGTTCCTCTGCAGGGTGAGAACCTTTGGAAAGCCGTGAAAACCGCCTTAGAGAATTTTTTCCTCGAACACGTGTCTGATCATTTTAGGTGGTCTATCTACCATAAAAATTTCAACTCAATCGGACTTATCGTCTTTGAGATCTGAAAATCGTCAAAAACGAGGGGGGATACCCTTGGAGTTAAAGTGACACCCCTACCTAAGACCACGTATCGTTTTACAGTTTTTCGTATCTCATCAAGGTCTACTTGTCGCCAAAAGATGGATTCCAAATGGCTTGAACACTTAAAAATGTTCCCTCTTGAGTGAATAGATTGAATGATGGTATATAGGACAAAAATAGATCAATTTGTTCTGGAGTTTTTCTATAATCAAAAAGATGAAGAGTAATAGCTCGACTAGCGATGAATAGCAAATGCTATTGACATATCATATCAAAATGAAATTTGAAACAATAAAATGAAAATTGGTTGGAGCACATATTAACAAGAGACACAAAACTCTGATACTAATTCGTAAGTTTCAATGCATCGAAAATACTTTCAAAGGAATCAAAAAGGAACAGATCTTTTATTCTAAAACAATTATCTTGTCTGTTTCATTGACTGCATATACGTTTTTAAGGTAACAACTGTGTCATTATCATAGATTTAAACACTTTAGCTTCCGTTGCCTATGGATGATATATTAGATTTGAATGCAGGTTGAAAAAAAGATATACAAATGTATTGTCATTTATTGTCACATAAGCAATTTTCAACAAAAAAAAAGCGATTATCGCACATCGAATTGTGCTTTTTGCACTGCTCAGTTCATAGGAGCCGTTTGTCGAGTAATTGCACGATGGATTCGTTTTTTAACAGAAACCCAGATTTGTGGTATCCAAGCTAAGCATAGAAACGGCAAACACAGAGGATACAAATAGGTAACAAAAAAGCTGATGTCAAATGCCACTGGGTAAAAGGAAAAAAAGTTACGAATTAGAATGATGATAGAAAATGGCATAGCAGTTACAAGAAATGAAACTGATATGAAAATAAGTTGAAAGGCCATTTTACCATACTTTCGCCAGCCAACCGTTTGACGAAGATGGCGCTTAGAATAGATTATACGAATGAAAAGTGTACTACTAAATATCAAATCACTAATTGGCGGTATCGAAAAGTTCGCAATCATGTCATACGAGGACATTATTTCGTAACTATAATAACAAGGAATAGCGCAAGGCGCCGATTGAAAATCATATGAATTTTCACATGGATAAATGAAATAAGCATAAATATAGAAACATGTAACATAAAAAAGGAGAATAAAAGGTGGTACATAATGAAAGCATATTTTTTTCCATTTTGAACGAAGAAGACGTTCGTGAAAAATGAAAATATGTCGTTGAAATGATGCCCATGCCATCATGAATCCGCACATTGCCCATACAGCACTATCGATAGAAACCCATATCATACAGTAGACAGGATTTTTGAAAAGTACTGTGCCTCGTTGGTAAAAATATAAGTACATTGAAATGTTGATCGCCACATAAACAAAATTAAGAAATAACATAATGAGAAGTGAATGATAATTTAGTCCTGAACGAAGAGTTTTTTTAGACATAATGTAAACTATGACAACCAGATAGCAAATCAACGATGGTATTTCGAGTACAAGCAAAATCTTGAATCTCATTGCTGTACTAATTGGTGAAACATAAGTGTCTTCTTGAGTATAAATGTTTTGGCTTAGATTCTGTTGCATGTTGATTGGTTGTCGGTACTAACTGCCTAGATAAAAGGAAGTATTTCAACTGAATAAATTTGAAGTGCTTGTATCAGAATCCACAATTTTTTTTATTTAAAGCGATGTTTGTGCGTGAACCGTGATTCTTTATCGTTGTAAAAATCTACATTATAATAGACAAACTTTTTCAGTTCAGGAACTTTTTCTGATTGGTTACAGAACGGAAAGAGTTCATATGAACGATAAGTGACAGAATGAAAAAAAAAAAGAATATATACGATGAACATATATATGAGAATGAGTATCTATGTATATTTTCATCTGCTGGTTAATTATCTATAGATCATTATGTATAGACGCCGTCTCGCTTCATTCATGATTCTGAGCAATATATTTGAGTTATTTGCTCAATACTTTATTCTCTCTCCTTCAATATTTTATGATCACAGCAACATATACCATCATCATCATTTATAAACTATTTTAAATTATTATATTGTCATCTCTTCTGAAAATAAAAATTGATAGTTATATTGATTAGCATTTATTTGTATATACATTTATTACATATACATCTATGCTTATTTATTCGTTAATTCGTTTATATTTATATATATTAATTTTCAGTTTATATTTGTTTATAAACATTTATAAAAACTATTATAAAAATAAAAAATACTAATAAAACAAAACGCAGAAACGAATAAAAATATAAAAGAAGAAAAAAAAAAAGAAAATGTACGAATAAAAAATAGAATAAAAGCAGTCTAAAAGAAACTAAAAGAATAAAAGCAATCTAAAAGAAAATAAAAGAATCAAAATAAAAGAATATATATATTAATATTTATCATTTAATTTATTAATTGTCTAAATTTATATAGGTATTCATAGTTTTGAATTTATTGTTATAAATTTTATATTTAGCTATTCATTAGAAGAACAAGAACAACTACATTAAAAAGAAAAAAGATAAAATAGGAAAAAAGTTCATATATCATAATTTTTTTATATTAATTGATATAAGATTTTTATATTTAGATATAAAAAAAGTAAATAGCAGATTAAAACATAAAAGGAAATAAAACAATAAAAGAATAAAAAATTGAAACATTTCATTATTTCTGTTATTTCTATTTACTGATATAAGTTTTTTAGGTTGATACAAAAAGTAAAAAAAAAGCTTAATTAAAACAAAAATCTAAAATTAAATAAAAAAAATCATTTAAAATTGTTGTGAAATGATGATTGGTAGGTGAGAAGAACGAAGAGAAAATATGAAAACATATCGTGAAAAAAACACTAAAAAAATCAAGGCTTCAAATGCGTTACATTATGAAGAAAATCGGCCAGCAATTTTGGGTAAAAGAAGTAAAAATCGACAAGTAATTTCGGCTCGAATTCATGAATATTACGTGGGAAATAGGGAGGAAAGATGTAGGAGTTATATCGAGATTCGAAATGTTATTAAAAATCGAATCAGTAACCGAAATGAGAGAACTTTGGAAACGCATTTTAAATCGTCTATTTTTGTGTCTCCGAATTTTGTTTATCCGGCCACTTATGGTTTAGATTCTTTGAATATTGAATGCAAACACTGTAAAGCGGTTTATTTCAAAGATGAATTGAAAAGTATATATTGTCACAATAGAAAACGGGAGGCAGTCGATTGTGTGTACGACAATTGTGTGTATGGACAATTGCGTGCAGACTATTGTGTGTAATATGAGTGAGTATTATGTGTAAATGAATATTTTTGTCAAAAAGTGAAAGATAGTGAACAAAAAGCAGATAAAATAACAAAAATAGATTAAGATGAACAAATCAAAGAACAATTATAGCATGAATGTATGGGCAATCGCTTTTATTTTCTGTATATTATCATTCGTAGAGTTGTCTAAAATCCGTAAAACTCGGGATGCTGTTTGTTGAGTTTCGGCTCTCTTTGGTTTTGGTACGAGACCTGTTACTATTTGAGCAATTTCACCGTCTACGTATGATTGCTCTGTTTGAAGATCACTCAAAAAACGCCAAAATCCAGGATGGACTGAATCTACGATATTGTTCAGTCGTCGGTGTCATCCTTCGACAGCGTTGTTTGTATGATCGAACTGGTTCCTTAACAAATGGTGTACATTCCAAAATGTGATTGGAAACGTTGGAATTGTTCTTCTGTTGCGACTTCAAAACCTACCAATATAATAATCTTCAAAATAATTGTAAATGGGATCAAGATCTGGAATTTGTAGATCACCAATATCTTCAAATGCTGAATAGATATCATTTGTTTCCAAAAAAGTTAATGCAGGAGGCATTCGCACTGCATGTGCATATTCTTCATCGTTCCCATATTTAGTTGTAAAACCTGCTTTTTGAACTTGCCGATAGATGTTTTGTGTTAGGTGGAAAAAACATGCATGAATGCTTGATTGAGGCCAACAGGAATTGATAGCTTTCATTGCTCCTAATTCGAAATCAATGAGAAATGACCTAGGATTGAATAGTGGCCTTAATTATATCATAGTATCGTAAACCCTTTTGTAATTTCTTTCGTCTTTGCGAGGCATAAGAACATAAGCCAATGGAATGATATTGCCTTTTACTGAACCATGAATTGAGTATAATTGGTAAAAAAAGCTCAGGGACGACCTTGAATGTGCCATCCATACACACGTCTGTACAGGTTTGAAGTAGATTAAGTTGTTGGTTTGTTGCAAATATTGAAAAACGGTCCGAATCTTGATTCTTTGAGTCGTATTGTAAAAACTGTTCTTTTTTCTTTGTAAGAGCAAATGAATTGTTTACTTGTATTTCTGATATTGACTGAAGATTTGCTGGAACATTTAGATTTGCAGCACGTTGTCAGCATACGGTACGTTTCATGTTGTTAATAGGCGGAAGCTGGCTTAAGACTGCAGTAGATATAGAGGCAATGGATATGGCAATAATTGAATGTGTGGTCATTTTTTTCTTAGACAGGTCACGAACTTCTGAACGACATTGACGAATTCCACTTATACTCGGATTTGGAGCATGATTGTAATCACCAACTCGATGACAAATTGTGTTATTGGTTGTATCCAACCTGGCTTTACATTTCTGTTTGTTGCATTGTATGCATCGCCAGTATAGTTTACTTTCATGAGAACGTTCTTTAACGTAATCAAAACCGTTCTCAATCAGAACTGGTTTGCCTTTTTCAGTTGTAGAAAATAAAATTGACACGATATATTCAAAATTTGATCCGTAATAATATGTTGTTATATACGAACTTATTTAAATCTTAACATACTCTCTCTACAGAAACGGAATATATTTACAGGATGAACTAGCTGAGGGATGGAATATACCAGAATACAATGCAGTATATTTTGGAAAATACACAAAATTTTAGACGTTAAATTACATATGAAAATTAAGCAAGGAAGAAACCAAGAGAAAACACTAAGGGAAAATTTCTGAGAGAACGAAAGAAACACATATATAGTTAACATATATGTGCAGGAAAGAAAGAGAACGAGCGAATATGTAGGGAAAATACCTTTATCACTTTCTCTTATGTCTTTCTTTGGTATTAATCAGTGCAGATAAAATTAGTATATGTGCACATGACCATCTGTTCTCATAATTGTCTTACACACAATTTCCTATTCTCACAATTTCCTATTCTCACAATTGTCCGACACACAATTATCTACTCTCATAATTGTTTTACACACAATCGGCTGCACATAATTGTCTTACACACAATAGTCATAGACCCGTCAGTGAACACCATTTAAATGTCATTATTACTGTTTATCGTGGACAAAGTATGACGGGAGATGCTTTCGAAGAAATGCAACGAACCAAGGAGGGATTAATTACTTTCAATAATTTTTTATCGACAAGTAAAGATCGCAATGTATCTCTTAATTTCGCTCGCCGTGCTTTACAAAATCCCAATCAGGTGGGAATATTTTTTGTAATCACGATTGATCCTACTAAGTCAACTACTCCGTTCGCTTCAATCTGCGACGTCAGTTATTTCCAAGGAGAAGATGAAGTACTCTTCTCCATGCATACCGTCTTTTGCATTCGTCACATCAAAATGATGGATGAAAATCCTCATCTCTTTCAAGTAGACTTATCACTTACAAATGATGACGATCAAGGCTTGAGAGTACTTACAAATCGTATACGAGAAGAAACTATTTCAAATTGTAAAGGGTGGTTCGCATTAGGACGACTACTCATCAGACTAGCTCAGCTCGACAAGGCCGAACAAGTTTATCAATTTTTGCTTGAACAGGCAACAGAGGAAAATAGAAAAGCAGATATTTATAATTACCTTGGATGAGCTAAACAGGGTCAAACAAAATATAATGAAGCAATCATTTTTTATGAAAAATCACTTGCCATTCATCGAAAATTAACATCTCCGAATGATCCTGAGATGACTATGTGCTATAATAACCTTGCTAATGTGTACACTGAAATGGGTCAATACTCCAAAGCACTTTCTTTCCATAAGAAAGTCCTTGTAATCCGAGAACGATTATTTCCGCTCAATCATCCTGATCTGGCCATATCCTACAGTAACCTCGGTTGTGTGTATCAGTGCAAGGGCAAATATTCCAAAGCACTTTCTTATGCTGAAAAAGCTCTTGCCATTGGTCAGCAATCACTTCCTCCAAATCATATTGCTTTTGCAATGTCCTAGTTTAACATGGGTCTCCTTTATCATACAATGGGTGACATGGAGAAAGCACGGACATCTCTCCAGCACGCTCTGGATATTGGACAACGTTCATTGCCATTCAATGATCCTTATCTGGAAACATGTAGAAAGATCCTTCAAGATATTAATCGATAGAGATTACAAGAAACAGAATTCGAAGACGAAGACATACATTTCAAATGTAGCTAGGTATACAGATTATTATTTTATTGATTTAGTTCAGAATGAGATCACTTAACTTAACCCAAATAAACTGACTCGTTTGAAATCTATCATGTCTTCTTTTTAAAGACAATGGAAGATACAATTTACGAATCTTTATCTTCCTGTTGGTTGTTGAATAAAAGTAATATTTTCAAAAAAAAATTGAAGATATCTGACACCAGTTGAAAGATTTTGCTTTGTTTTATTTGATGCATAATAGCATAGTTACGAGAGCGATCGTTTGCAAAGAATAGATTGAAGGCATGTTAATAAGTTATATTCGCATCTTTTAGATACCTTTGATAATAAAACATCATCAAGGTAATTGTTTATCAACACGTCTTTCATACTCATAAGAAAAGTCAACGAATCAAAACACCTGATGAGATATAATATGTTTGAATTTAAATGATCTGATAGATTTTGCCTAGATTGCATCGTTCAATAAACTTCATGATAAACCCGATTGTATATTTGATTTTTTTTCAGCAAAAATATTTCCTCTTTGGTAGTACATCTGAATGTTAAATATAGAGGTAAAAGATGTTCTTAGAACAGTGTTAAATTTCTCCTAATTATGGATATTACTTTTATCAATTTTATACTTTGTCACTTCATCGATTTATAGGTCACATTGGGGCTTATCTGGCGGACACCCAAAGTAAAACAAAAGCTTGACTGATCAATCAAGCTGAAATTTATAGGAGAGACTAGTGACTATGAGTCTTATATATGCTGAAAGTTTCATGAAGAACTGATGATGTTTTCTTATGGGGGCCGATAACAATGGATCAATTCACCTCAGATACGAACTGAGCTACCATCAACGTCACATTGTGATGGTCTTAACCTACTTTGGTAAATGAACTGAATTTTTAACTTACGTAGTGAAAGTCAGATTTGAACACATGAACTATCGATCAGAAGTTATGCATATACACCACTGAGCTATACTAGCTTGAAATGTCTTCCCTTTCAAAGCAAACTGTATCTGCATTCTAACTTTATTACTTAAACTAATTAGTGCAACAATATTTACATATATTTATATAAATTATTCTACTTGTTGTATGATTTTTATTTGATGAGTTTAACAGATTCAAATAAAATGCAATATTCCTTTGTTTTACATAGATCATAAATAATATTGCAATGATATAACATCAGGAATAGATTATCCAAAAGTCTAAATCGTTAAATAATTGTTCGAAAAAAGTGGAGAAAAGTCTAACTTTTAATTTATTAAAAATTAAATTTTTTTCGAAATCTTTTTAAAATGGACAAAAGAAAAAATAAATAATCCTATATGGATGAATCATGATGATAATTTCTTAACTACACAATTTACAGTGGATTATTGAGGTTTTTGACTAAAAGTCATTGATGACCTAAAAGAATCATATATATAATTTTAACTATCCTTAATAAAATATTACAACGCAGTCAATTTCATTGTTTTACTTTTTTGGTATAAAATCAGCTTTTCTTTACTTTGAGATGCGTTGTAAAATTTCCTATCTATAGAGTACTCAGTAGAATATGATGAATCTATCATACACGACGGTTGGATTCTAGCCGTATTAGATGATTTAGTCAACAACACATAATCAACTGTTTGTTATACATTTGATAAATTTATCTTAGAGTGCAAATACACCTAAAGAGCAAGTAAGGAACGCGGTTTGATGTGGTTCAATTCTAAGTCGCGTATGAATGCGTTTAATTAATGGATATCAGCTGCGTGCGAAAGCTGTTTTAATTGCATCTACTTACAGTTCAAAACAAAAAACCGCGTTTTAACGCAGCTGTCTTATGCTAAGTACTTATATAGAAGTATTAGATTGTCAAAATAGTGATCAATTGAATTTCCGAAGAATACGTTCACTTTGGAATGAACTGTTTTGAAGACTATACAAATAAAACAGAACATATCGCAGAAATCAAAATAACAAAGTATGATTCTTATAAAGATCAACAAATAATGCAAATAAGTGCATAGATTTTGTTATTGTGTTGAAAGAAAGAAAAATATAATTAATTCTAAAATGATCGTATACGACAAATCAAAAGTTAATTATTCGCTTCCGATAGATTGAATTGGCATATTATTTAATGTTCTTATTTAATTTTAATTTGAATTATTTATAGAATATGATTTCTACTTTTTCATGTTGCTATGAATGACATCATCATGCAAATTTTCAAAGCTTTTAATTACATTTCAACATACTTTTTTTTCTTTACTTGCTTGGATTGTCATTTTGTCTTATTGGACAAAAAAAGAATAAATTATTTTTGATAAAAATCTCAAAAGAAAGAGGAAAGAAATAACGAAAAAGTCAATTTCTTTCCAACATAGCATAAAACAAAAGAACAAAACATCAGCAACAATATTCAAGTTGACTTATAAAAAGTCAGTGATTTTTCATTTGTTTTTGACTACTTTGGGAGATACTAAACAAATAAGTGGACGTTCTTACACGTGAAAACGCATATTTTAATCTATTGAACAAATTTTTTAGCGATAAAAAGTTTAGCATCATTAACTTTTAGCATCTAGTTTTTTTATTGCTAAAAAATATTTTTTATGCGTTAAAATGTGCCGATGCGTCGCAACAAACACGTCGTGTCGCATTTTTTGCGTTCTTCGCCGGATAAAATATAACTACTAGCGGAGAACTCAACAGATACGACACATTTTATTTTAGTATGTTATTTACACGTAAGACGTCCATGTTTTTGTTACTTGTCTGACTGCAGAAATTTTTACCTAATACCAGAAATTTTGGTAATATTTTAATGTCAAGTAGGTAAAGAATCTTGCATCTATCGAAGTCTATTATGCAATATAAAATAGAGCGAAAGAGAATAATTCGCTTTAATATCTCTTTTTCAATGCTCATGAATAGTCGTATTTTAGACAGTATAGAGCAATAGTAGTCATGGAAGATTGGTTCAAATTCAACCCTCCATTTAAACCACCGTCGAATGAATCAAAGATTAACGATACTGTACCAAATATTAATGTCGAGGGATTATCTACAATTGAGACAGTAATAAAGCTAATAATCCTTACGATATACCATTTGTTGATCAAAATGTTCTTTGATAGAAAGCCACTGCTCGTTTAGCAAAAAATCAAGAATCGAAAAATTTTAGCAAGAGTAATGAGATGCATGTGAGTATTTTATTTGCGAGATTATTTTTTGTTTCATATATTTTTCTGTACTCAATAGGATATTAGTTGGCTCGGTCAAAGTCCAGCTTCACCAATAGAGCCATATAATAATAGAACTAATCGACCTACAACAGCATATACTTCTGGAATATTATTTAATAAAACTGATGTAAGCTGCTTTAACATATGATTATACGTATAATTGAAGTCTCGGAAATAATATCAAATTATTTGATTCTTTCATTGTAGTGGTGTGTTCGTAGAGAATCACTACTAATTACATTTATATGCGAAAAAGAAATAAGATTTTCATTCACTTGTTGTTTATAGGATAATCTCTTTCAACGTAAAGAACAGACAGTAACTTCGATGGTGAGTTGAATAATATTGATCATTGTTGTTGATATATTAAGATTCACATACAGGGTACCAGTGGCATGACGCCAGCAATCTCTACAACACTGCCGACCACTTTTACACCAAGATTGGGGATTTACGATAAAAGTGTTCCGAACTCTGAGTAAGATATATATACTATGATATTCTGATGATTGAATTTTACTCTTAGAAATTTCACACGTCCAAAAACATCAGGATCACGGATACCTACTCAATCTTACAAAATTTTTCAAAACAAAGAATATACTAATTTCTTTTTACAAAATACATTTCGTGAAAAACTCACCGATGTGTTAATTGAGCAATTTTCGATACAGGTTAAAATATTGAATACTAAAAATGATTGTCCTGAAGGACAGATAGCGTATACTGTCGTGCTGTCAGGAACTCAAGTACAACAAGTAACAGCTGCTTACGATGCACTGGATGTGTTGTTCGAAATGTGCTTACAGAAGAAAGTCTTCGACAAAAGTATAAGTAATATTAGATTGAAATGTTTGTTTTCGTGACATACCTTATTAATTCTTCCCAGGTTTTTGGGTCTGTAAACCAGAAGCAGCTCAAATTATTCAAACATATGCTAATAAAATGAACATTATATGTTTCTGTGAAGTATCGGAAAACAACGGGTTATACATTTACTATTTTACATCAGTTATGGCTTCTTTGAAGTTACTATGTACTACAGAAGTAATTATTACTGACATAATCAATCAAAAATGTTTATCAACTACTATTACGATCCCGAAAGACTTAGACACTTCACTATCAAGTGCATATGTTCAGAGCTTTGATAAGCTTTGTTTACAACCATTTTATAAAAATACGATAATATTGGTCAAACATGACGATCGTTTATTACTATTCGGTTTAGTTGATTCAGTGAAGAATTTCACTACGGAATATGAAAAATTGAAACAGGAGCATACGATGGGTCAAGTCAAACATGATCTAAAAGATTATCAAGTAGGTCTTAACAATGAAATATACTGTCTCGAATAAGGATAGTTAAACAATAAAGAGCAAGACTAGATATGTCATGATCTGTGTTCCATCTTTGAACTTTTGTTGAGCATATAAGAAGTCTTTTTTTCGTCAACTATCTAAGTTCTCCTACAGAAGAACTTTTCATTCACTATTTTTCATGGCATCATTATTTTTTTAGAGCGAATTTTTGCTTAGCTGTTATCAAAACGAATTGAAACGATTAGAAGAACAGCATGCAGGTTTACGAATCTTTGATAGTATTAAAAGTGGATATTTCACTAGTTCTAAAACGTTGCATAGCAAAATTAAAGACGAACTTCATAGATTGGCTGGAAATAGTCAACAAAAACAATTTACTATTGAAGACCAACGCTTTGGTTCCATTGCTACAACCGAAGAAAAGCAGCTTATTGAAATAGGTTTGACTCGTGGCTGTCTCATACAAATGAAATGTGAATCTACTGATAAAATTTGTTTGATCCCAAACTCACGTTTGGATACAAGTTCTGTTAAATTGATTCCGGCTGCTATGTCCATTGATATTCGAATTGGTGATCTTGCAACACAATCGGTCGATATGGTTGTTGTATGTTCAACATCGCAGTATCTTTTGAATAATATTCTCCAGAACGCTGGAACTAAAGTAGAAAATGAGGTTCTTGCAGCATTAAGAAATGGAAAAATTACACAGAATGGCTATGAAACAAAAGGCGGACAATTGCTATGTCGACGACTCTTTTTCTTACCGTGGACAACACAAAAGCTTGATGATGTAGCCTTACGCCAAACAATACAAACATTTTTTACAACTGCTATTGAACATGCAATAAAAACTGAGAAAACTTCACTTGCATTTCCTGCTCTTGGTTGTGGTGAATTGAAATATGATCCTAATATTATCGCTGAAATAATACTTGAAGAAACTCAAAGATATGCAAGTTATAATCTAAAAATATTGATAGTGCTCCTTCCAAATAAGGATGAAAATTATCGAGCATTTTGTGTTAAACTTGCTGAATTACGAAAGAAAACATCAGCAAATGCAACACAAATTTCTTATCGACACATAAGTGAGCATCTTGTTTATTCCTTGCATTGAATGCGTTAAGTCAATTCTATATTTATTTTCTAGTTGTCAAAATGATGCTAACAGGATTAGAAGAAAAGATGAAAGAATGTTGGAAAGCTATACAAGATCATGTCAACAAATGTGTTCTTACAGTAGATTGTGATGAGTTTCCATTGCATACTTGGAATCAAGCAACAATTAATTCTTTCTACAGATATTGTTTTGAACGACAAGTTCTACCAGAAATCAACTCATCAAATGATAAATTGAAACTTTCAGGACCAAAAGAACAAGTTACTGCGACACAAACAGAATTTTATCGATTAAAAAGCATCAAAGCTGAAGAAGCACATATTGCATCTTATGCTCGTATTGCCGTCTGGATGGTTGAAACTGGAAATCAAAATTTTGAAAAATATTCACTGAAATTGAATGCTAAGATTGAAACAGCATTCAACAATCATAATGAATCAGTTCGTATTTAAAAATAATTTCGTATACTTTCGCTATATTCTACTGTTATAGATCAGTTTTAAAAACGATAATAATAAAGAATGCGAAATCTACTTCAATGATAAAGTTGAAGTTTGCGGTCAACAACGACGGCAAGTCATTCGAAGAGATTTTCATCTGCCTCGAAATTGGGCAACTCAGTCCGATAGTGTTATCTGTTGTACATTAGATGTGAACGATAAAGAGTATACAACAGTACTAGACCAATTTAATCAAACAATGTGGGGAAAATATACACATATTCAAATTGAACGTATTCAGAATCAACGATGGTATATGGCTTATAAGGCTTACAAGCATTTTTCTAAACAGAAAGAAACTGAAAAATCACTTTTTCATGGTTGTGCAGAGTCATCAACACAAATGATCATTCATAGTTGTTTCAATAGATCATTTGCTGGTGTTAATGGTAAGTGAAGAATTTTTTTTTAACTTGAAAGTTCTATATTATTAAGTTTATAGGTGTTGTATATGGAGTTGGAGTCTATTTTTCAACAAATGCCTCTTATAGTCATAGCTATGCTCGTGAAAGTCCAAACACTCATCAACGTTGCATGTTTTTGGCAAAAGTTCTTGTGGGTAAATCAACATTAGGTAACGAAAATATGAAAGTTCCACCTCCTGGCTATGATTCAACAACAGACAATCAACATATATTTGTGACCTATCATGATGATCAAGCTTATGCCGCATATCTCATCACGTACACGAGTTCAGTTGATTAAATTAACGTTTTCAATATTGATAAAGTTTTATATTATAATGAAATGAACAAATATGTGTGTGTGTCGCATCGGTGAATCTGATTACCTTGAATGAATTAGTTTTTTTCGATTTATCATAGATAAATAAAAAGAATTCAAGCATGAATTAAGCATTTTAATTACTGTGACCTAGTACAAAACAAGACTTCTATTACTAAGTCTGAATAATAGAATCTACAGTATTACTCGATGCTCAGATACTCTAATTGTAGACGTCGTCATAACTTATATTTATGTTGATTGTATGGATCGATACAGTCAATCAAGATGCATCCAATGCTAAAGTTTGAGTAGTGAGAACTAAACTAACATAAAAATTGGATAATGCGGTGAAGTATGGCTTTAATATTCTTACTCTAGCCATTAATTTAAAAAAAAAAACAATCAGATTTTTATTCAAGAATATTTTGAATGAATCTGATACATAAAAAAAGTCGATTACAGTATTACAATCAAAACAGTAACGATGTTCAGTTGCTGCTAAATCTGCAGCAGAAAGAGATCGTTCAATTCCATCTAACCTAATTGAGAATGAAAAAAGATGATAAGCAAGTTATAATACACATGAATATTCATGTCGATGACCTCTTTAGAATGGTGATAGATTTGGTTATTCCTAAATGTCTTTATGATTCATTTAACCCTTTCGTGAAAGGATTAATTAGGGGAAAAATAGTAATGACGATTGTTTTCGTCTGATATATAATTTCATCCCCATTTTTTATAATGACTAAGAGAATATGAGAGGAAATGACTTAAACCTTTGATACCGCTCCTATTTCGATTCTAAGGTTTTCAAACTCTAGATTTGTAATAGAATATAGTAAGAAGGTTAGAGCGATTTATTATTAGATTCTCACACTCAGGACGAAGGATCAGTTGATCGTGCAAATGAAGAAACACCTGAGATTTCAACAGTAGCGGATGAAAGTCGCTTTCAGGTTGATGATGATCAATCGACATAACTCGTTCTCTAACGTCGAACTATTTCTTCAGATTGGTTCTCGACGAAGTGACACCAAACAATTTTCTCTATTGCTATCAAATGCTTATCTCGAAAGAGTCGTATTTTATTTTCTTTCAAGCAGGCCATGTTCTATTATGTCACTATTCATATACGTAGAGAGACAAAAACATTTCATTGAGTAAGTATGTCAAAAGATTGAGGGTGACGGTGAAGTTCTGATTTATTGTGGTCAGAATGTATTCCTTGCTCTATGTAATATGAACACAGATTCACGTTATTGGCACTATGACCATGTAACTGAATTTGTACCCGAGCGATTTTTAGAGGAAGATAAAAATCATCATTCCTTTGTTATGGTGACTTTTAGTGGTGGACATCGAGCTTGTTTAAATCAAGATTTCGCACGGTTTGAGCTCAAATAAATGATTGTCAGATTCGAACTGTGCGAAAAATGAAATACTCGACGTTACTATTTTGTTGCTACTCACTGTCAGCGATCGGCAATGAAAACAGATCGTCACCTAATCTAAACGATAATTTCACATGTTTCAACAAAGTCAGACAAAATAATTAGACAATAGCCTTTGTATACGTGTTCGACAAGGGTGCAAACAGAAGCAAATAAAGAGAATATCGAAAATAAGCGATTCGAGATGAATGAATGGCTCGATTGAGAATAATTTACAAAAAAAAGCCAATAATCAAAGAATTTGATGAGCAGAGCGGGATAATATAATGACATCTAGATAACATAGAGTAATGTGCTTAAAGGCCTAGCATCATATAATCTAAAAGTTCCTCCACATGAATTCAAAGATGAAAATATAGTCATCATCGATGGTAGTTATTTTTATTTGACACACAATCTTGAAAATATTGACAAAGACAATATTTGATGGATAGCTATTGAAAAAGAACAATATTAAAACTAATTTGAAGAAGTGTTAATATTACAAAAAGAATAGATGACAATGAAAGATATGATAGAAAATTAAACATACATTACTATGAAGAAGAAATGACTACTTATGTTAATGAAATGTTGTAGTTGTTGTCCATTGAATCGTTTGACTGGTTTGAATTAACATATTCATATCGAGACCATCGATGATTAAGATCTAGAAAAATAAATTTCATGAATATCTATTCTTTATTTATAATTGGCTTTGCTATTTCTAAGATTATTCTCTTATTTCAATCTGAAAATAGAAATACTTAATGAACATACTTGATCAAAACTATCATAAAAAAAGTTATTGTGTTGTTTTCCATTTACATTGACATTTGTGACCATTTTGCTAACACCAAGAACTCGAATAAGTTCCAAACGCATTGGTGAGTCTTTATAATTTGCTACAGTTGCATTGATATTCAAGATATTCTATTTAAAAGTGCATATATAACATCGAGTTTCTAGTTCAATTATTCGACTTACTCCAAAGAGTGAAAATTCCAAATAATTATAGATTTTAGTTTCGAGTGAATCTGAATGAGAGAGACAATAAATTACTATCAGTGAGATTATTAGGGAAGAATAACTTACCGATCGTATCACCATCATCCCAATAGAGATTTCCAGTTGCATTTCCTGATGATGACTGAGCAACCAATAAAGTAAATGGATTTTCACGACCAATCATCAGATTTGCTCCAGGTATTTTCATTGGAATGATAAAACCACCTCGAACGTGAACATTAATCTTTTCTATAGGCGTATTTAGATCTGTAAATACACCAGTAACATTGACTTGGACACCTGATGGAAATTCATACCAAACTCCTTGTGGAATATAGGCATGCACAGTAGTTGATTGCTAAAAGAAAGTATTTTATGTAAAAGAACCGAAAGAAAATAAAGAATATCTACTGAAACAAGATTTGGGGAGACAAGAATAGCACGACCAATTAAAAATTGTTGATCAATACCGAGTGTATTGTTATCATTGGAAAATCTAAGAGATTCATTTAGTTCGAACAATGATAAAGAGTCACAAAAAAAATGAATATAATACTCGAAATAGAGTGGTTGAACTATAGTTGTTGACAAGACTGCTGCTTGATAATGAAGTGTATACCAAAATGGAGCTAGTGAATATCTCATTAATAATGCTTGTTTCATGATTTGTTGACTCATCCAAGAAAATACAGCAGGATCTTGATCCTATAGATATTCTCAAAAAATTAATGAATGATATAATTATAATCCTTAACATACCTTCATACCAGCACCATTATGATTTCTCATAAAAGGATAGAATGCACCTAATTGCATCCATCGTGTACATAATTCTTCGGTTGTATCCTGCCAGAAACCACAAACATCAACACCGACATGAGGTATACCGAACATGTTGAAGCTGAGAATGGCTAGAAAATAAAAAATTAATTTTTGCAATCAATATATTATGAATATTTGCCTGGAATAGAAAAGTACATGTCATCAAACGTTGCACGATTATCACCAGTCCAATGTGCAGCAAATTGACCCGAACCAGAAAATGATGAACGTGATAAGACGAATGGTCGTTTCTGACGAATCGTTTTCAGTGCACTAACATATTAAATAAATCTCATATTTGAAATTTTACTATAAAATGTTTACAAATTGCTTGCTTGTGATTCGAAATAACCATACATATTATGTAAATTATAATGAAGAGAAGAACCATGTTGTGCCGATGGACATAATGTTGTTGAACTGAGTGAATTATCGAGAACATCTTTTAAAGAATTTTTCAATGATGAATTCAATATATCTAAATAAAACTTTACTGGGAACAAATGGAGGTTTATCATATGAATTATTTGTACAACCATCAACAGAACCATCCACTCCATTTAATGGTTCATTCTTATCCTAGAAAAAAAGAACTCAAATCAGTTATTGACGATTAAATCTGTCATATAATTATACACACATTCCAAATGCCATCGAATGGAATTACATCATGAAATGAAGCAGCAATATTTGTCCACCATTCAATCGTACTCGTATTGGAAAAATCTGGAAATGCTGTTGGTCCTAGTGGAAATATTACAAAGATATTTTAATTATACTTGATTTATACATGACAACCTCTAAACTGCATTTTTAATGCCGTATGATAATCTCAAAAGTCTGTCTACTCTATATACTTCAATACTACTTTTAGATTGTGTTTCACAATTATTCTTACCAGGCGCAACCTAAAATATACATAGATATATCGATCACATCAATATAATTGAAATTCTACCTGTCCAATAATAAGTTCCGTTGAATTGAATTTTGTCATGAAAATTCCTTTTGCTAAACCTTCATCGTATGGTGAATAAGTTCCCGATGGTTGTGTTGAACTAATACTTGGATCGATAATATTAACATAATGTTTACCTTCTGCTTGCAACGAACGAACGAGATCTGGTAGACCTTTGAAATTTATTGGATCGTAAGTAAAACCAAGATTAGATCTTAATGCATCAATATCTGTCCATTGTACATCATATGGAAATTCTGCATCACGCATTCGCTAATAAATACAAATGAATAATTATTTACTCATATATTAAACAACAATACTTGAATCACAGTTCGTAAATTGTCGATATTATCGTATCCCCAACGGCAAAGATGAAAACCAAGTGACCAATAAGGTGGTAATGAAGGTTTCTAAAATTCAATAAAATAAACCAAATCAAATATTTTCTTTCTTTTTCTTTACTCCAATAACATCCCAATATTGTTGAATGACTTGTTCTGCTGTTGGTCCAGTAAATAAATATAAATCAATAATACCACCAATGGTAGTATACGTCATAGCTGGTAATGGTTGAAGATCCATATCCATTGCATTCGAATTAAGAAAAAAATGCCCATGAAAATAAGTTTCTGCATTATTGTTTATTTCCACATTGATATGAAATGGATGAACACCTAATCATAGAGATTAATAAGGGAAATATTCTCGTAGAATACCTTACCATAGAGATTAACATTTGGAGTTGGATAATGATCACGTGTCCAAAAAGTTATTTTTTTCCAACCAGTTGTAATATTAATCAAGAATGATTGTCGATGTTCACCAAGACCATAGAGAAATGGACTAGAAAGTCTACTGGAAAATTTAATAAATTGATCAGCATATATTAATGGTGATACACTGGAATCAAATCTAAAATTACATACATAAAATAATCATTTTTTTCAGTCAGTTTTCAATGCGATATATTTACAATATTATACCAGTTGATTTTCGTTTTACTAGAATGGAAAATGGTGCTTGATTAAGTGAAACTTCATAATCTGTAAGATTAACTTTTGTTTGAATGACAGGTACTTTAAGTGGTACTTCAAAACGTTTATTTATTGGATCATAAATTCGTATACGAAAACGTTGTTCTGTTTCATAAATAAGATCAACTGTTAAATTCAAAATTTCATTAGGCATATAAGTTGAATTTTGTTTCATAATAGTTAATCGTTGACCAAATATAGTTGATTCATTATTAATAATTCTATATGTTGGAAAATCTCGAGGATAATAACAGGCAGGTATGCCTATTTGAATAGAATTAATAGTCGAATGATTTAACAATGAAAAATTTGGTTGCCAACAACAATTACGAGATCGACAGTTTTCTTCTGATGCAAATGGTTCAGGATGACAATCAAAACGTGATGTTAACACAGGTTGATCACATTCTTGTGCACATGTTGAATAGAAAAATAATACGATCAAAATCCATTTTATCATGGAGAAATGAACCATTGAATAAAACTCAAATAAGTAGATAAACAATATGAAAAATCAGCGTCTTTCGTCTTTTATTCTACACGTTCTGTCCGCTTTTCAGTAGCAAACCAAGATGATTAAAATTGATAAGAAAAGATAAGAACAGGTTATTGTCCACAATATGTTGTGGTCTTCATCTTTCAAGATTAATTCTCTTCGATTATAAGATATTTATATTAGAAACAAAAATATACTTTGATTCGACATAGAATATAAACAAATATTACATTCTAAATTCAAATTTATACATATTCATGATTTTTAGTTTCATTTTTTGTAATATCAAACATTAATACATTATTATAATCATTATCAACAATGTTTATATGTGTTTTAAAAGTCTTTTTCACATCTTAAATATAGTCTAGATGAAATATTTCAAGTATTGGAACATGCTTCATATTAAAAATGCTCATAAGTGAAAGAATAATCAATACATTTATCTGCCTTTTCACCACGTTTCAATACAGAAATGTCTTAAAACGGCAAGATTTATATCGAAAATGTATCTACCAACATTTAAAAAAAATATAATTGGGTAATTACATCAGTCTTACAAAAGAACGCAAAAAAAAGGTATTTTTTTCTCTATGATAACATTCCACGTGAGTGACATAAGTGTCCATAAAACAACTGCTTTACCGACAATTTTTTTGATCATGACAAAGAGAATTGATGATTGTACATCGTTTTCACTGAATTGTTTCTCCAATGAAATCTTACTTCACATATTCTCCTATTTTTCATTTGAAACAATTGTCAATGCTCGAGCTGTTTGTCGATTATGGCATTTTCTCATTCCTCAAGCCATTAAACCTTTGTATCAAATGCTTCTCTCAAAATACCTCTTGAACTCCATTCCAATAGATCTTCCTGCATATTTTCAAGTGACAGT
Organism: Macrotrachela quadricornifera; assembly: GCA_022393335.1. Taxonomy (NCBI): domain Eukaryota; kingdom Metazoa; phylum Rotifera; class Eurotatoria; order Philodinida; family Philodinidae; genus Macrotrachela; species Macrotrachela quadricornifera. The sequence goes on from JAJEKB010021031.1 coordinate 762,020, forward strand.
TGATCAACGTCAATCATTTGTAAATCATGTGGAATCTACTTACAATATTCGACTTCCTGATGAATTTCGTATAATATTGTTGGAATGGCCATCTCGATATCCACCAACAGGAAGTCAATGGCCAGAAATATTGTGTTGGTATGCTAATAAAGTGTGTTTAAATTGTTTAAAAGAAGGTGAACAATGTCAATGTTATCATCCTGAATTGGTCAGCGATTACGATATCACATTAACACTATCGCTCTTGTCATTGGTGATGGATAATCTTTCTATTGAAAAATCTAATGATGATGATTTATTTGCATGGGAACTTTTTGATAATCCACCTCGATTAATTGGAAAACATAGTGAAGAGCAAACAAGAAGAATGATTCGTCTTTATTCTGAGACATTGAAACAACGAACAGATTCATCTCTTTGGGTATCATTATATATTAAATGTTTGCCTTTGGATAGATATGGAACTAAAGATGACGTTGATCAAGGATGGTTTTGTTTAATTTTGAATGGTAAAGCAAAAGGTGAAATTCATGGATGGAAAAGTGGATGGTATGATGGATGGGAAGCCAATTCATTTTTGGAATTCTCTCCAAAACCAATAATAAATTGACAAATTCATTTGAAGAATTTTTATTCTATTTTTATTTGCTTCAGTATCTGTCTAAATTCTCTCAAAGATTAAAATAGATCACTAGAAGAGAAAAAAATCTTGTTTATTTTGTTCTTTCTCGTCTTCGTGTTCATTAGCAAGCGCATGGTACGCATGTATCTGCTATTTGCAGTTATACAAAATGATAGAAAATAAATCACTTTATTCCCTTTTCTGAAAGAAAGGGTTATAGGGCGTTTAAATATGCCGGCTAAAATGCTTAAAGTTTGTCTGTCGAACCAAGCCAACCAGAATTCAGTATTCGCTAAACCAATGAAAATCCACCAAGAGTTCTAAGAAAACTTCGGTACACAGGCTTTTGGGGTCAGGGAATCGATTGGTGGTGTCAGTTTTTTAAAATTTTTCGGAATTAATCTTTTTGTGTTTTTAGACAAAAAATAGGCTTTTTCCGAAAAAAATTTTTTCTTATAAAGTTTGACCAAGGGTGATCGGGGTCGGGGAATCGAATGGTACTATTAGTTTTTCAATTTTTAAAATCAGACGATTATTGAAATAACAACTTGAATGTTTTTAAATAAATTTTACAGTTTCACAAAACATTCTTGACATTCGTTTTATTGTTAAAAGACTTTCTTATATAAAATTATAAAGTTTTTCCTTTCATAAAAAATTGATTTTATGTATTTTAAACAGTGTAATTATCTACTAGATGACAACTAGTATTTTATGAAAAAATAAAATCATTCTTATGCATTAAAACATAATCAGTAGTTGATTTAACATGTGAAATAATAATAATGCGTTAAATTACATTACAACTTAACCGATAGTTAATTAAATATATCATTTAATAATAATGCACCGTAATGCCTGAAAACAATGTTTCTCTCTATATGGGTGTTTTACATTTTGAAAATCTTTACAAGATATTGTTTTCAAAAGAACATCATTGTCAAAAGCTTAGAACGCGTTAAAGCTTGATAACTAATGACCATGTAAATGTATGAAAATAAAAATATATTATGATATATTTAAAAAACTTCAGCAGAGTGATTCATGAGTAAGAGAAACAGCACAAAGACAAAAAATACAATATTAACATACATAAACTGTTGGAAATTATTTTGTTCAATCCAAGAAACAAGCATTGTATGATTGACTATATGAAATACAAGTATCATTCCATGTGTATTTTGTGGAAATAAGGAAATTGGCTGACAATCATAAGATCAATATGTGTAATTTTGTATTAATGATTAGACAACCAATTAGCATCGTCTCATTCTATAAGCTTCATTGCGATTATTTAAGTAAATTAATCAGGTGCTGATTTTGATATAATATATATATATACGGTCGAATCATCGTCATACTCTTTCAAAATAACTCGCTTGACAAGATAATTCGAAAGGCCTCGCGTGAAATCTTTATTATTTATTCTATTTTCTCTTATGAATTCTTCCTATTCTCCTTTGTCTTCATTTATTTATTTATTTATTTTAATTATTTTTTCTTTCTCTCTCATTTATTATATTTTTTGTTTGTTTGTTTATTTACTTATTAATATTAACAAAAAGTATTCAGAAAAATTTTAAAAATGTTAAAAATAATATTTATTTCTAATATTATCTTCATTACAATATATATGTATAGTTGTTGTTGACTTATTTTATTAGAATAATTGAATTTATTCTAAAACAAATTGAAAGAGTTTTCAAAAGATTTCAATGTACGATTCCAAATAAAAAGGATTTCTTACATATAAGAAAGGTTTTTCTTGATGCCACAGAAAATAAAATAAAGAAGACTGAACTTAATTTCGAAGTCGTATTTTTGTGTCATTTTCTTTCTGTAAAGGAATGAATGATTTCTCGACCCGTTTCCACCGATTATGGAAAAATTGTTTTTCAGATACAGCCATTTGTAATAAAAACCGATCATTGGTTCCAAAAAATTGTATAACCTTCAAGATTATCTTGTAAAGAAGAAACCAGATCGATCAATGCTCGTAATTAAGATTTAATTACGAGTGGTTAAATATGTAATCCGAATGAGGATTGAGAACTAATTAGAAGGTGGAACAAACATCACCTTCATCCCAAATAAGTGTTCTTTTAAATTACTCACCTGGTTTTTACACTACAAAAACACTTCATATTCTATCAGATAGGCATTCTTTTACAAATCTTTTGTAAAACATTTGAAAACTGGTAAAAAAAAATTTGGTTTCATCAACAACCAATAACAAACGTAGTGATCAATCAACAAATTCAACATTACTGATAATAAATTAAGTTTCATCAGACGATTTCCTATAGCAACCCATTCGACTGTTCAATCATTGTTTTATGTATTGTTTCCTTTACATGTTAAGATAGAGAGGCTCATTCAGCCATCTAATATTATCCGTATTCTAAGTAGGTCCTCTCGACCCTAGGATACTATCTTTTGTACATAAAGTTTTATGTAAAGTTTTCTGCATTTTTGTAAAATTCTGAAGAAGTAGGGTTCAAATCTCACAGAAACTAGTCAATAAACAACAATAAACAAACAAAAAAGTTTTTTATTTTTATTTTTTCAAAAACATCTGGAGTTGAGTATTTCTAAAAAGACTCTATAGTTAGTTTTTAAAAAGAATTAACTCGATATTCTTTCTTTTTTTTCGTATTAAGTATTCGATTAATACCGGGTGTTTGAAAAGTCACTTACCAAAAAAAAATTCGAATATCTCTCTTACAGCTCGAGCAAACGAACTGATTTTTTTTATCAATGATAGAGGCATGTTCAAAGTTTATATCTATAAAGACATGTCTAGAGAGGCGCTTTGTTAAGTATCATTATTGATTTGAACAAAAAAATGTTTACTTTTTTACAGATAGGAAGAAAAAACAATATACTTGACAAAAGATCTCTCTAGACATGTCTTTATCAATATGATGCTTGAACATACCTCTATCATTGATAAAAAAATCAGCTCGTTTGCTTGAGCCGTAAAGGAGATATTCAATTTGTTTTTCGACAAAATGACTTTTCAAGATTGCCCAAAAAGTACACAACGGAGGAAAAATTGATTATCTCCATTATGGTTCGAGCAAACGGGCTGATTCTTTTATCAATAATAGAGGCATGTCGAAGCTTCAGGTTCATAAAGACATGCTTAGAGAAATTCTTCGTTAATTATATTGGTTTTTTTTCGTATCTGTGAAAAAGTAAACATTTTTTTGTTGAAGTCATTTGTGATACTTAACAAAGGTTTTCTCTAACCTTGTCCGTATGGATTTAAAGTGTGAATATGCCGCTATTATGAGTAAAAAAATCAGTTTGTTTGGTTGAGCTGTAGCCGAAATACTCAATTTTTTCTTGGTAAGGTGGCTTTTGGCTCACCCTATTCCTATTTGTGAAAAAATAAAAATTTTTTTGTTCAAACTAATAATGTTACTTAGCAAAGCGTCTCTCTAGACATGTCTTCATGAATATAAACTTTGAACATGCCTCTATCATTGATAAAAAAATCAGTTCGTTTGCTCGAGTCGTAAGGGAGATATTCAGATTTTTTTTTGGTAAGTGACTTTTCAAACACCCGGTATATAGATTTTGTTGCAACTAATATTTTTATTCTTTGAAAATTGATTGCGAATTCTTCCACATGGTATGACTTTATCAATTAAGATAGTTACGTCGTAAAAAAAAGTTTCTAATTATACATCAAAGCATCTTGCTTACTGACATCAACATCATTTGCTTTTTAGTTACGTGACAAATAATCACTTTTATGTCTATTCAATGTTTATTCATTGAAACAGTGAATAATTATTTTACATGAAAGGAATTCTTTTGTAAATTAATAAAGTGAGATTTATTCTAGCAAATCAAAGTATATACAATGGCCGCCAAAATTATCCGACTAAACACGATATTTTTCTATTCTTATTTGTATTCTTAAAACTATGTAAGTTAGAGAGCTCGGACTTTCGTCGAAAATTTAACATATAGTGTTTAATATATGCATACGAAATTTCAGATTCATCCATAGAGTTGTTTGGTTTTTATAGATGATACAATTATATAACACTCTTTCCACTGACGCTAAAATTATCCGATCAAAATTTTTAGTGAAATTTTTAGCTAGGCATTACAATATAAAATTCTATGTACGATAACTAGTCTGTATGAGTAAGTTGTTGTCTCCACAATGGACTAGTTTTTGTTGTATTTAGATATATCTAAATACAACAAAAACTAGTCCATTGTGGAGACAACAACTTACTCATACAGACTAGTTATCGTACATAGAATTTTATATTGTAATGCCTAGCTAAAAATTTCACTAAAAATTTTGATCGGATAATTTTAGCGTCAGTGGAAAGAGTGTTATATAATTGTATCATCTATAAAAACCAAACAACTCTATGGATGAATCTGAAATTTCGTATGCATATATTAAACACTATATGTTAAATTTTCGACGAAAGTCCGAGCTCTCTAACTTACATAGTTTTAAGAATACAAATAAGAATAGAAAAATATCGTGTTTAGTCGGATAATTTTGGCGGCCATTGTATATACTTTGATTTGCTAGAATAAATCTCACTTTATTAATTTACAAAAGAATTCCTTTCATGTAAAATAATTATTCACTGTTTCAATGAATAAACATTGAATAGACATAAAAGTGATTATTTGTCACGTAACTAAAAAGCAAATGATGTTGATGTCAGTAAGCAAGATGCTTTGATGTATAATTAGAAACTTTTTTTTACGACGTAACTATCTTAATTGATAAAGTCATACCATGTGGAAGAATTCGCAATCAATTTTCAAAGAATAAAAATATTAGTTACAGCAAAATCTATATATTAATCGAAATGAGTTTGCACACATTCGCTTTTCTTCTTGCTATAATTCTGAAAAAATAATAAATTTGCAAATATTGTTTAATTTGTTTTTGTCAATTCGTGAACATTATTATATCATACAAAGTAATAAAAAAACGCAATTAGTTGCATACAAAGCATTTTTAATACTATACTATTTTTTTAACCTTTTCACGGCGATGTGACCTACCGGTGGGTTACACTATATTTTAAGAAGAAACTGTATAGAAAAGCACTTTCTTTTTGTTTTTTCCTTGGGCGAAGGTTAATCATGATGTGTCATTTGATCAACCTCCAAAATTTTTTGATTCCTTTATCCTACAGCAGGATGTTCTTGTTAAAATATTACAGAGAAAAAAAGTTATTATGGGCAGAGCAGAAGATTTGTATTTTTATTTTTTTGCTGATGCGTAGTTCACTTCCCTTGATTGTTGTTCCATGATTTTTCATAGCAGCCAGTTCAGAGCTGTGAACATTGTGCGCAGATTCTTCCATATCTTCAAGCTTCTGATCAGAGAATTAGGTTTTTTTTTGGCTTGTTGATTTTTGTCTCTGACCAGATTTTAAATTTTCCATTGGCCTACCAAGCCGTAGCATGATCATACATCTTGTGTTAGAATTTCCCTTAAAGATGCATTAGGCACTTCATTTTTGCCGTCCCCAACATTAATTCAAATATTACTTTTTCATATCATTTTACAATTCGTCCGAGGCATCTATAGTGTGTTGACAACTGATCAGATAAACCTATATCTTATTTTCCTTCATTGTAATTGAGGGCAACTGTGCTTCTATGACTTTTTATTTATTCTTCCTCAAAGGCTGAAGATTTAAATTACACCTTAACAGAGTCGTTATCCAAATTACTCATATCACTTAGCAAGTTAGTATCGCCTGTATCAGTTACTTAAAATAGCACTGAAGTCATTGCAAACTTTCGGTCTTTTTCATACAACTGCGGAGTAGCAGGCAAAAATAATGCTGTGCAAAGAAAACAGAAACTAGACTGAAGCTTTGCTACTGTATCTTGTCCACACCAAGTCAAACATATAAGAAAAAGAGAGAAACAAACTTCAGTAACTATTTAAATCGATGTAAAAATAGAATCCTCTATGTTATGATGCAAATAGAACAAGAATAAATCGAGAGCACTTCCGAATGTTATAAGAAATATGGCCATAAATCAAAAGCGAAAAGACGAAGGAATGGCTGCACATAACGAAAAGAGCAAAGAGTGCATTTATCAGGAATTGACACACATAAAAAATAAAAGATATTACAGCTAGTTTTTATGAAAACTGAATCACTGTGAAAGGGTTAAAACTTGCAAGATCTTTTGAAAATGAATGAATTGATGAATCTTTTTAATAGATCATTACTACTGTAATTTTATATTTTGTAACATAATATTATCAGCTTTACTCACTATAAAATATAATTATTTTTACTTATTGATTAATACATTTTCAAACTTTAGTTGGAAAAAAAACTTTATAATGATATTTTAGTGAATACTATAATTATTCAGCAGCACTGAAAAATATACAATATAATTAATTGAGTGAAGTTTTTATAACAAGTTTAAAAGTAAAATCTCTCGAACGTGATATAATACTTCTATCTGTCTTCATCTGTTCCATCAACATCTCAGTACAGTCATCATTAAAATTATTATGAAAGCAATCTCGATGCTTTGTATCCCAAAATGCATAAACAAACTAAAATTTTTTAGTAAATGTCGATAAAAAAATACGTCAAATACTTAATCTTTAAAGGCGTTATCTGCTAATGAGTTACTAGAATCAACATCATGGAAGATATTATTTGTTCTCATTATTTTGCTCTATAAGTGTACAAAGTTAAAAGGTGTGCATTCGTGCCTGCCAATATTAAATGAAATTGTTGCATTTTTTTCTTTAAATAATCTCTCACATTCAACATTTGACGTTCTCAAATACCTGCTTATTGCAATGGCTAACAATTCCACAGAAATCATTGGTTCTAGTACAAACACTACGAATGTTTCGACTGTTGAGACAAATATTTTATATTGGCTACTATTATTTGGTGAAGTGATATCCACACCCTGTTATCTCTTCATGTTCTATCATCTTTTCGATTATAAAGTCATACGAAAAACTCTTCAAAACCATGCTATTTTTATTTTACTTTGTTTCAACTTTATTTCTCTCATGATAGATGTATCACTGACATTGGATTTTTGGCGACTCGGGTACAAATCACTATTTACCCCTGCTCTTTGTCTACTTCATGCGTATGTAGACTTTGGTATTTGGTATGGAGCTGTCTTCTTGATGCTTTGGACATCGATTGAACGGCATATTATCATCTTTCATTCAACTCTGTTGAACACAGCACGTGGGCGTCTTCTTTTCCACTATATTCCACTTGTAGCTTTCTCTCTATATGCACCAATTCTATATTTTTATCTTATTGTCTTGTGTCCTTGTAAGCGTACTTACGACTCTCGAAAGAATTTGTGTGGTGCTGTATGCTATCGTCGTACAGTTCCTGCTTGGTTCACTTTGTTTGAATCAATTGCCCATTATATCATTCCAATATTACTTATAGCTGTATTCAGTATCAGTCTTATTGTTCGTGTCATTATACAGAAACGTCGTTTACGCCAGAATATTAGCTGGAGTCGACATCGGAAAATGATCATTCAACTAATATTAATATCTATTGTCTACCTTGTTTCAGATCTTCCGGATGTTATCATCAAGATTGTGCAGTGGTCTGGATTCCCTAATTTCCTCAACAGTGCCATATTGCAAAATATTGCATATCTTTCATATGTACCAGCCATAGTATTGCCATGTGTTACTCTTATGGCATTGCCTGAGCTAAAGAAGAAGCTTAATGCATTAATTATTTTTAAAAACAACCGACGAAATGTTGCTCCTTCAACCCAACGCATCTAATTATCTTCGATTTTACCTAAAACTATTGAAAAATTTCCAGTTCAAGTTGTCAAAGAACTATTATTGACGAAGTTTATTGTTCATTGTAATAATATTGTGCGTTAGTTATCTGTCAAATTGTGTTTGTCTTTCTAAAGTTATTTAAATATTTAGTCATTGTTTTTGGTGTTAAATAATATTAAAGATCTGTACAACCGTACAATAAGAGTTAAAATGTATGTGATGAGTACAAAATAATAAATAGAGTGTTGTTTCAGACGTTGCATTTTGTTCCAAGCGTCGAGTAATGAAACGTAACTATAATTTCATATTTAGATGGATTTAATCATGAGTATTATTTGGCAGTCAATCAGATATAGTGCTACCTTTTGCCGATTTTTGAGAATTTATGTGTTATTTTCTTTATACTTTCGTATTCTAGATGCTAATAATGATCTAGTAAATTCATTTCAGACGCGTATACATAATGAATCTCACTTCATCTATATTCTATAAGAACAAAACAATACATGTCTGTAAATGCCAGAACAACAAAGAATGAAACATTGCTTAAGCTCACATCATCACACAAAAAGATAGAGGATTGAAAACACGAGGCGAAGCGCAAGAATCATCCATATATGGTCATGACAGCACCCTAGCTGTCACTCGATGAGTATTTCGATATGTCGATCTGAGGCTTTCGATAGGTTGATAAAACTGAGAATTGTTGACCCGTCGCAAACCCATCTTCCTATCGGAAAGTGGCACTCCGAAGGGTCGGCCTACAAATTCGATGGCCTCGACGCACCCATCTTCGATGAATTTTCGTGGTTTCGATGGGTCAAGTTCGTGGGACTTCGAATGGTCGCTATTCCAAGCACTCGAAATTTTTATAAATTTTCAAAAAATTTTTCGTTTTGTATCTAATTTTTTCCGAGTCATTGATACCTATCGAATGTTTTTTCGAGCTGTCGATGCTTATCAAATATTTTTGCAGAACACAAGATTCGAACATATGTACTTACGATTGTGATGCTTGTATAGATCAGATGAACTAAATATGGTGTTTTAATCTAAGATAAATCTATATATCTTTATCAAATATACATAACTTCGACACTAAGTTTTCTTTCACATAATAATTTATTTATTTTTATAATATTTATCTCTTTTAAAATCCCTTTTATAAAGCTCATTTATTTAATTTTAATTTATTTATTTTTTTTATTTATATATTAGTTTTTTTTCCAAAAGTCTTTTATAAATATAGTAATTATCGATGATTGAGACAAACAGTTCTATCTATTATAGGTCTCGTTGTATTGAGTAGAAGGCTCAGATTTATGCTTAAAAATAAACTAGAATATGTTGTAGTTAATATGAATACATAAAAAAATAATAATAGAAATATTGGAACAATCTAGAATGAAGATAAATCTCATTTTTCTAGTAGCTTTAAGTTTAAAATCTCCTAGTATTTCAATAATCTTGAGGATTGTGAACCATATTGATTGTTCACTTCAAAACAATCCCTTCGATTAAGTCTTTGCTAATGAGTCACTGAAAAATGGAGTGACATCAAGAGATCGGAATGTTTGATACCTTTAAAAACTAAAATTCATTGTAAATATATTTTCTTCAGAAATGTGAAAATATTCTCTCATAATTTTAGTTATAGTTGATGAATAATCTTGTCAAAATCTTAAAACTATGTAAATTCATCTATCAAACAAAAATTCTCTGATGTTATCGGTCTAAAAATAAAAGATTACCCACAAATTGAATTTCGAAGTTTTCAACGAGCAAAATTAAAATGAATGATCGAAACTATTTTATTAATAAGTTTCCTCTCACCGAGCACCTCATATTCCGATAAGCTTCAACTAATCGATATCATATGGAGCAATCAAAAGTATCTTGCCGAAAGATCTCCTCTTTCCAAGTAGTCGCAATTTCGATAGGCTTCGAGCGGTCGAAAAAGTGTTCGAGGAATCGAAAATGACTACATGATAGAGCAATGTTTCCAACCACTCGGTATGTCGTTGGATTTCGGCTGATCGGAATCAGATCGAGTAATCGAAAGTCTGTTTCTGATAGCTTTCCTTTCTTCGAGCAGTTAGAATCCCGATGGGTTTCGGCCGGTCGAAGTGTATCTGAGGAGTTGAAAATGAGTATGCGATGAGACAATGCTTTCGAGGGTTCGGAATTCGATGATTTCGAGGAGCTCGAAATTCGGACAGAATGGGAAAAAATATATATATTTTCACGATTCGACCACTCATCGTTAGCTTTTTTATGTCTACTTGGGTATTAAGTTTATTCAATCGACGAATATCTTCAGGTAAATAAAATAGTTTATTATAAGATAAATCAAGATATTCAATCTTCTGAAGTTTATTGATTGTAGGTGGAATAAATAAAAGTGTTGTATTGTGAAGATCAACTTTTTTTAAATTAATAAAAGAATCTATCATCATAATATGTTTTAAAGGATTATTATCCATAATAAGTTCTTCAAGATATGTTACTTCTTTCAAAATTGGTACTTCAGTAAAAAGATTATTTGAAAGTAATAAATTGTAAATATTACTATTCAATCCATTAATTTGAGATAAATAATTTTGTTCAAGTAGAACATGTGATAAATCAGACATATTGCTTAAATTAGGCATATGATAAAGAGAACAATTGATTAAGATTAACCAAGAGAGACGAGTAAGAGTTGATAATTGATTGGTCATATTGGTGATGATCGTGTTGGAAATTTCAAGATGTCGTAGACGCTGGAGATTTACTAAAGTATCTGGTACAACATCTATTAAAAAAAATCTTGAATCAATATTCTAAAATCATCACAATGACTTAATTACCGTTAGTAAAAACCATGTTTTTTATAGTCAAATATTTAAGTTCTTTTAAGCAGAAGATACTTTGTGGAATATTGCTACCTTGATCTGTTAATGTAAGTGAAGAGACAAAATTATTTGAATAATCCATGTGAGCAATACTCTTATTCCAATCATCTGTTATTTGATTAATCATAATAAAAAATGGAAAATGATAAAGAATATTATAATCATTTTTATATTGTTTGCTATCACGAAATATCATGCTGTCTAAAATGTATATTATTATAATAAATACTATTATACAATGCCAAATTAATTTACCTTTGTATCCACCAGTAATATGTGATTGAAGTCGTTCATTCGTTGTTTGAATATTACATTTTGTCATTGAACACCAGCAACATATGATGAAAAGCAACAGAATATTCTTGTATTCAATTATTATGTTTTTTTTTGTGCTTTATAATTTCTTTCTTATTTTCCATGACTTTCATAAAAAATTGATTTAAAGATCAATTTAATCCTTAAAAATATATTTTTATAGTATTTATTTGATTTTATTTTGTATATAAATCTACAAAGATATTTGCATATTCTCTCTTCTCTTTATAGTTAATCTTATTTTGGATTGAATGAAGATATTAAAGAGATATTTTCATCTGATTTTTTTGACAGTCTAATTCATTTATTTTTTCAATAAAATATATGACAAATTCAAAGTTAGAATGAACAATGTAAATGGTATTAAACATGATTTCATATTGAAAAATATGTCGAATCTAAATAATAAAATCAAAGAAGAGCATCAAAAGCATTCTGATATATTAATTCAATACAGGAAAATTCATTATATGCAATTCCTGGTGTTACTATATTTGAAAAAATGTAACCAATCATTTTCAACGCTATTGCTTTAAGCGATTCTATAGTCAGAAGTAGACAAATTTAAATAATCCTTTTAGTAAATTTATCATGCATAATATTAAAACAAAGTTTATATGAAGATAACTAACGTAAGTTATAATCAATACAATATAAAGAACCGTTTTTAAATTTTATTTTTATGAATTAAAGTGTTCATTAATGTCACTCTTTATCTACTCATAAAATATACAGAATTGGTTCAATATAAATCTAATACATGTTATTGAAGTTGTATAGATGATAAATTACCTATATATATATATATCACAGATACTATACAATTTTTCATTCGTCACTTTACACAATAGAAATCGGTCACACTTTTTCTGTTCGTATTCTTCGTATACTTTATATAAGTAAGTACGCACGTGTTTCACACACGTGAGCTTTTCTTACTTAAGGTTTACTAATTTCTGTAAACAAAAATGAGTACTTCTGAAACAATTGTTTCAACTACTCCATATCCAAATGAACTGTTCCAAGTTGATACCGATGAACAGGCACTTCGCTCTGATAATAGGAAACGGTCTGTTCAACATCCTAGTGAATATGAATCATCAATTTATACACCTAAACGTAACCGACAAGATACGACTGGTAAGAATACTAGATCTGATCACCACCCCATCCAATTTAATCAAAATCAACAGGAATCTATCAAAACATCAGTATCGACAACCATTCCTTCCTATTTCAATACGTACCATCAACCAAAGAAAATTCCAAATGACTCATCAGCTCGTTCTCATCGTGAGTCATCAAGACAATTCTTTCCATCTTTTCGTATTAGATTGCAAGATATTGATAAATATCCGACAACAGAACTAAATGTAATTAAGGAGCTAAACAAATATTTTAAATTAAATTTAACTTATGGTCGTTATGCAAAATCAGCAAATAATCAAATATGTTTTCTACTTTATTCTAATACAACAGCTCAGTTTGAACACCTTATGTGTGAAACAAATTGGCCTGATAGAATATGTAACAGCGATTACACTTTAGACTTGCCAAAAAAGATACCAACGTCATACTCAATTGTTGTTTTAAATGTTCCTTCTCAATGGAATGTTGAAGCTTTTGGTAATGAATTAAAACAACATTATCCATCAATTGTACGTGTGGTACGTTTATTTATAAAAGGTGGACGTCCTTTATCTAAAGTTCGAGTTGATTTTTCGTCGTACAAGGAACTTTCATCAATACTTAAATCTAAACGTATTTTACTTGATGATAATAACACGGCATATACAGTGGAACAATATGTACCACCAACTCAGGTTTTACGATGTTATAATTGTCAAGCGTACGACGATCATATTGCGGCTCATTGCCCAAATAAAAATAATCCAATTTGTTTCCGGTGTGCTCAGCAGCATCCTTATGATCCAAAGTGTAGTAATCCTGTTCGATGTGCTCATTGTCAAGGCGAGCATATGGCTGGTAATCCAAATTGCCCATTTAAATTAGAAAAACGCTATGAAAAAAACCAGCGCTTAAAGTCATCAAATGGATCAATCGATTCATCAACTGTACAACGCAAAACTGCCTGGACTGCTCAATCACGAGAACATCTTTTTGGAAATGATATAATAAATGCAACATCAATGACAGGTGTCATTTCATCATCAATGGCTAATGAAAATAACAACCATCAATTAGACATTTCGAAAGTCCTAAACCAAATAAATAACTCGATGTTGCTTATCAAACAACAACAGGAGGAACTGAACAAAAAGTTCAGTCTATTCGAAGTGAATTTAAATAGTTATAATAATGAGATGAGCCATGTTAAATTTTGTATAAATGATATTCTTTGCCCACTTCTTAAAGAAATCTCGAATCAAGTTTATCTAAAAGCAAAAGGTGTTAATAAACAAATCATTTCACCGTTGCATAATAAATTAGTGGATTTTATTTCAAAAAATAATAATCAGATCAATACGGACAATTTATCTAGTATTAGACCTTATGTTCAAGATCGTGTATTATCTAATAGTGTTTGTGATCATATGGCAGTTGATGAATCCTAATGCTGAAGTATTCATCCCGACTCATAAAGATTTACAAACAATTCCGACGACAAATATTTCAAAAAGACAAATAAAAATTCTTCAGCATCTCATTACTGACTGAACCTCATCCTCAACATTAAATAATTTATTTATTAAATGGGAAAAGCGACGACAACAAACTTTTAATATGCTCAATATTAGTAATGAATTATCTTTCTTATTATTAAATATAAATAGCCTCAAATTATATCTCTATGATTTATTCGAATTATTAAACTCGGTCAATGTCTCTATTATTGTACTAAACGGAACGCGTCACGATGATGACACATTAAAAAATTTTTCAAAGTATTTAAATAATTATCATGTCTTTTATCAGAAAGGTACAAATGCGTTTGGTGGGGTACTGGTTGCCACACATCGTTCTATACCTGTACAACGTGTACTTAAATTTCAGAATGATCCTAATCTTGTTGTTCTTGATATAGGAAACTCTCCAAACAATTTTCAATTAGCAACTTGTTATTCTCCACCTGATGAACCTTTACCAGTTAGTCTGTTTAGCGATATAATATGCCGTAATCCAAATACGATTCTACTTGGTGATCTAAATGCTAAACATATTTCTTGGTCTATTACACCATCAAATCAGAAAGGAAGATTACTATTTGAATGGTTAAATGATAATTATCTACAAGTCGTGAATAAATTCGTTCCTACTTCAACACGTTCAAAAGCAGTGATTGACCTTATTTTAGCACCTGTGAGCATGATCTCTGCGTCCTGCACTGTACTTCCTTCTATTGGAAGCGACCACTTTCCTGTCTTTTGGTCATCGTCACTCACAGTTACATCAAGAGAACGTCTGATCCCAATTAAACGAACATATTGGTTATTATATGAAATATTTATTACATACACGTCTTCTTTTTGGGATAATTTATGTAAAATTATGACAGACAAGGTTAAATTTTTCTGTCTCTATGAACGTTTTTTGGCGTTGACCTCTTCAAGATTAACTTATGTATCGTATTGCAATACATATAAGCCCTCTATTCCACCTCAAATAGTTCATCTAATTCACATTAAACGTCAGTATCTGTATTTGGTCAGAAAATCAAAACATCCATATTATATATTACAATTAAAGTTTTTTTCACAACACATACGTAAAGCACTTTACTCACACAAAAGAAGAACCTGGAGTAAATACTGTGAAACTTTAAATAGTTGTGATGTTAAACAATTTTGGAGAAAATCCAAGCGACATTTCTCATCTTATTCGCCTCCTATTGATGGATTTTTGCAGAATGGTATAGCAATAACATCTCCAGAGGAAATGTGTCTCATTGCTAAAAATTTCTATATGGATCAATTCTCTGAACATAAAGATAATCAGACCAAGATTGAAGTAGAGGCAGATATTATAGACCAAGAACTAGATATTGAAATTCAAAATTCAAAATTAGATCACTTTCAAATTGAATTTATTGATATTAAAAAGTCTATCCTATCATTAAACAATAAGAATTCAACGGGTTTGGATGGAATTTCAAACAAGATAATTAAGCTTCTACCTTCATCTCATATTGCATTCATTACCTCATGTTTTAATTACATGGCTAAACATATTCGTTTTCCTCAACATTGGCATATTGCCAAAGTAATACTTTTGTCAAAAGCTAAATCGTCAATTGCTGACATAAATGATACTCGTCCGATCTCACTACTCCCCTGTTTTTCAAAATTAAATGAGAAAATATTTTTAGTACATTTTCGTAAATGGATATCAGATAATGGACTTCTTCCTGACGAACAGACAGGTTTTAGATCTGGGCACAACATGTCTACAAGAATTGCAGCTATTGTTGATCAAATTGGCCAAGGCCTTGCAGTTAATACCGCTACAGCTGCACTATTCATCGACTTTAAGACGGCCTTTAACCAACTTTGGTTTAAAGGCCTATGGGTAAAGTTAAAATGCCTTAATTGCCCTTTATATATTATTTCCTGGTTACGTAATTATCTCATTGGACGCTCAGCATTTATTGAAATAAAAGGACATAAATCAACATCTTTTTCATTATTCAAAGGAGTACCGCAAGGTTCATGTTTGGGTCCTGTTCTATTCATCATCTTTCATCACGATATATTAAATGCTGTGTCTAGTTTACATTTCAAACATCTATTTGCTGACGATTTAGCAGTTGTGGTATCGCCTTCAGTCACATTGTTATCAGATATGCTTATTCCCTATCTGTCGAAGCAGATCACGAACGTAATTAAAGATTTGTATCAGTACTCAATTACCTGGAAACAGCCTTTAAATTTCAAAAAAACATACTGGACTCTTTTTCATCGGATGGTATCACCAAAGATTCCTGTTATACATTGTGATAAAAATGTTATTGAACATGTTTCTAAATTTAAATATTTGGGTATGTTTCTTGATGCTAGACTTTCTTTCAATTGTCATATTGACTATATTAAATCTAAAATTAACAAAAATATCAATGTGTTTAAGCGTCTAGCAGCCACACGAATGCTATCCGACAAGACTTCGTTTAAGCTATATCATGCTTACATTCGTCCCTATTTCCATTCTATTTTTAATATTTATCCAATTTTATCCCGGACCAAACAACAACAACTGGAATCTTTAAATCGCAAAATATTTCGTAGTATAAACAGATGGTATGATGCCACTAATGACGAAATAATTAACCATCCTACCTATAAATCAATTGAATCACTTACTCGGATACATTACACGAAATTATTAACTACTATAATACATAGTAATCCTGCGGTGATTGCAGACTATATTCAACAGAAGATGTACTTATTATTCTTAAGAGAATACTACACTAATCCAGCCCTCTTGCAAGAAAAACGAACCATCGTAGATAAAGGAAGAACTTCAAATCGCATGTTGTTACTACTGACGTCTTGCGAACCTTCTCTATTCGATTATGTTTTTTGTTATAACGAAGAATTGGTATAAGATGTATGGTGTTGACAAATGCCTATTGTGTTAATAGAAATCCATCCTTTCCATTTTTTTTTTTACGTCTATTATTGTATACTTTTTCACAAGCGACGACGTGGAGAGTAAAAAACCTTTTACTTTGTCTTTCTTCTTTTCCGGTTACAACTTTATTAATCATAATTGTATTCCTTCCAATGTTTGACTATATCTTTTTTAACTCTATATCAATTAATATACTCTATTTTGGTTTTTTTGTATGACTAAAGAGACGATGTTCGTCAAAGTCTTCCTTCCTTCTTCTCCCTACTTATTTATTTAACATTCTCCACTTCATAATTACAAATAAAGCAATATACTACTACTACTACTACAGATACTATACAATTTTAAGAGGCATTTGACATATTTGATCGTCTCTAAGATAAATAATTTATCCTCCAACAAAATTGTAAATGAATAGCGAATTAAACAAGTAGATATGGTTTATGGCATAAAATACACAGATGAAATAGAACTAAGTTAAGACATACAATTGACGTTTTAGCATATAGAACACCAATCACATTTCTTCAATTCACTCTTAATTCGTCTAGTCTGTCTAAAATGTATAAGAACAAACTCGCTTATATTTTTCCTCATATAACGAACGAATACATTGAACAAATATTAAAGTTGCATCCGTCCAAAGTGAACAAAAGAGGAATGTTTTTTTTGAATGCTTTGCTTATTATTATATATGTATATACGAACGCTTTCAAGGAGTGAAAAATATACAATACACGCCTGCAATGAAATATTCGATATAGATATAAAAAAAAGCGAGATCACTATTTGACATCATTGTTGAATTAATAATAATGGTGACGTTTTTCGATGACTTACCTGATCTAATATTACTCGAAATATTGTCTTATCTATCTTGTGCAGATGCTTTATGGACATTCAATACACTTAATAATCGTCTAACAATGTTATTAGTTGAACGAGGTATCAATCGTCATGTTAATTTATCATCTACTCAGTATAATCAATTCGAAAAACTTTTACCTTTACTTCGATTAAATGAAATAGATTCACTTATTATTGACTGTTATGCATCAGCTCTTCAATTAAGAAAATGGCCTTATTTATCTAATTTAAAAAAATTACAAATAAAAGGTGTGTACAATTACTTCGACATTTGTCATTTTGTAATGCAACATGCTAATACATTGACTCATCTTATAATTGAATCGAGCATGTATCATCTTCGAGTAAGTACATTTAGAAGTTTTTTAAAAGTAAATAAAAACAATTTATAAAATATATAAAATTGAAAAATATAAATCTTTCTATATAATGAGATAGCTGATTGATACTTATTATATGTAACAAATGATACTAGAAAAACTTTACGACAACATATGTTAATAAAATTCTTCCGAACGAAAGGATTATTCGAAGTTGTTGTTATTGAACTTGATTGTCAATGAAAAATCAAGTTTTATAGTTTGAAGAGTACAGCTGAATTCTTTGTAGTTATAACTAACTTAAATATGCATAACTGCGTATCAATAAATACGTAATTAATCGTGTCCCTCTGAGTGCAATATTAATTTTTCTGTACAGTTTAGATGCTTCTCTACTTTTAAATCTTGGAAGAATTAATGTCAAATTAACGAGAATAATCTTCCAACAATTTTACTTTTATTCTTATGTCAAATAATCTAGAAAAACAAAGTATCATATGTTGGTTTTTTGAGGACGAACGTTATATTGCCAAAAATTTGTATAAGACATGGAATAGATTGAACTAGGATTTCATATACATACTAAGTATGTTTTGTTTCATGTAGCTCGGTTTGACGAATCAAGATTATTCTGTCCTATGGAGTCTGGAAACATTTGAAGATTTCTTGAAGAAAATTCTTCGACGTTTACCTGCTCTTTGCTTGCTCAGTTTCGGAATGGAATCGACTTTTTTTCTATCCTGTTGGGATCTCGAAACTATACGAACGCCTTTAACATATCTTCGTATTACGTGTATGTCAATAGTCACTATAATTCGTCTCATGTTAGCACAACCATTACGGCATACATTGCAGCAATTCCATGTTAAATTAAACGATAAATTTAGTGATACACATATTGATATATCTCATACAAAACTTTTATCCCGAATGGAGGCTTTACACACATTTACTTTTGTCAAGTCACTCAAATGGCATTTTATGGAAGAATGGACATTTCTAGATATGTTGACTTCGTCAAGAGTTTTGCCTATTTTACGACGAATGACATTTTCTATTGTTATCAATGCTGCTGATCTTAATCACATGAATCATTCAGATCTGTTCACCGACTATCGTCATGTTAATATTCATTATGCATTTATTTTCGATGATAATCGGCCACATGATGAACTTAGAAAACTTGTATCATATGGTAGTCAATCTCATCCGCGAGAAATAGCTAGTGCAACGTTTACTTCTGAATGTTGGCCTGATAGTCAAACATACATAACTCCTGGTAAAAAATATGTAAGTTATAAGCCTTTGTATAACTTTCATTGCTCATTTCAACAATAAACTGTTTTTTGATTGAATTTTAATGATTTATTTTTAGGAAAAAAAACCGAAAAATCGACAACACCTATTTTACACATTGCCATGGTCCTTTAATGAATTTCAATTATGTGTTCCAGATAGATGCATTAGTGAATTACAAGTATTTACATCATTTTCATTGGAAATCAAAACATTTTCTTCTCGTCTTCGTAAACTGCATATATCAGATAATATTTTAACATCTGCTAGTCTTCCTTTTTATGTAATATCTTCAAATGAAATAGTCGAGCTTTGTATATCCAGATGTGATAGACAAGTTTCTTTCAATTTACCGATGGTTAGTCATCTTATTCTTATCGATAGTCTTGATGCATTAAATGCTCGTTCACTCTTAACAAATATTCGATCAATTCAAATTGTTTTTCATCATGAATGTCTCGATTTTGCAATTGACGATTGGACTTCTTTACATACACTGTCAAATTTACCGCTGTTAAACTCCGTACGTATTGTTTTGTATAATATGCTGAGTCCACCAAATGATTCAAGCTGCATAACTATTGCAGAGGCAGCTTTAAAGATGACTGATTTTGGCTTTTGCTTTCGACATTTTCGTTATCATTACGTTGAACATGATTATGATATTAATTTGATTTTTAAGAAACACTGTTTATTTATTGAATGTCTACGAAATCTTATTGTTGCTATGTCTGTGAATAAACAGCAATATATCGTCGTTGATGAAGATGGTTCTGGAATTTTCGTATGGTTTTGATTGACAAATAAAAACGAAATTATTAATGCGATGCGAAGCACAAGATTCATGTAGTTCTTGCGCGAGTTTTTTTCCTTTTTCTTTTTTTTTTGTTTTGTTTTCTTTCTTACTTACTTGACATACGCATTAAAAAGGGTCATTTTGTGTCGCGATGATCTGAGGAACGATATGACACAAAATATTCGTTCTTTGATGTTGCATAGGAGATTGTGTTTACACAAATTTGGACAAAATGTTCAAAGAACAAGCGGCGATAAGGCCATTTTCTCGCCCAAAAAATTTCTCAAAAAGAATTATATATTCGGAATCAGCATTAAGTTCTGAGTAGAATGAGGTATTTTTTGCTGCCATAAAATGACTTTCATTTTTCACGATCCATTGGGCATCTATGGGGGACCTCAGAAATCTCGAAAAAATTTTTTTCAAAACTTTTTGAATAATATATCATCAAATGCGGAATTTGATGCTGATTCCAAATATGATATTAAAAATAGTAAAAACCGAAATTTTTCGTGAGAAAAAACTATATTACCGTAGGAGGCGATTAGAAAACTGCGTTCCGTAACCATCACTAGCCGACCTAGCCACGTTACTACAAAGTCTAAAAAGCATTCGAATTCGTGTGGCAGTGCATTTCGAATCAGAATCATGTTAAAAAAAAACTGTTTGAAATTTAGTTTTATTGAGTTTTGAAGTCAAAGTATGAAAAACTCCACTAAAACCCTCAGTTTTGGGCCTTCTGCACTCCAAAGAAGGGGACAAAGAGATCTATAACCAATGAATGGCATATATAGATCGATGCAGTTTTTCATACTCTTTTCGAGTATGACTACAAAAATAAGAGAAAAAACGAAGAATATGATCAAAACATAAAAAATATTTGA
The DNA here is from genome assembly GCA_022393335.1 of Macrotrachela quadricornifera. Taxonomy (NCBI): domain Eukaryota; kingdom Metazoa; phylum Rotifera; class Eurotatoria; order Philodinida; family Philodinidae; genus Macrotrachela; species Macrotrachela quadricornifera. The sequence goes on from JAJEKB010021031.1 coordinate 783,413, forward strand.
ATCAGATCAAAACAGTCAAAAAATGCACCAGTATTCACAGATTATGATCATCAAAAATTACTTCTACAGTAAAGTCAATATCATATTCAGAATCAGCATGAAAAACTGCATCAGAGGACAAAGATTTTATGAAAAAATATTTCCTACAAAAATTCGACTCCTACTTCCCCCTCAGGTCTTTTCTCGTATAACTTTGCCTGTACTCCCATCAATCGATTTTTGGTCAAAAAATTATTCTTGATAAGATTCATGTTTTCTGATGTAGTTTTCATGCTGATTCTGAATACGATATGGATCAGAGGTGTACGGAGCACCCCACGGGTCTCCATGATTTTTCACGAAGCGAGGCGGGGGTTTCTGCTCGAAGATTCATGGGGCGTGACGGGGCACGGGGCAGGGCGGGGCGGGTGAGCGATGAAAAAATCTCTTGTAAACAGAGTGTGTTCATTTTTTTCGAAATCTCAACAAAGAAGTCCGTGTCGACTTGTGTAAACACCAAACAAGTGGTGTATTTATTCAAGGAAGGTAAAATCTCAGTAACTATCATGACTAAGTCAATTTTGACATCATAAAAATGCAAATTATCAAAATTTGTAAAGTCATATTTTCTAGACTAAAAGACCAGGGTACAGAAAGGGGAATTCATTTTTCTGCACGCATCGTTTTGTCGGTAACATAGCACAAATGACCATTTTTTTAACACAAATGACCAGGTAACTATGGTAAAAATGAGCATATCTTCTAATACTGCTCATTATTTTAATGCTACATAAATAAATACTTTAAAAAGGACATATTAGCTAGGCTGAAAGGCTAGGATCTAGAAGCGCAAATTCATCTGTGTCTGTAACATAGTTACCATATGGTAACTTTGGTCGAAATGACATATTTCGTCGGCAGACGTTATGATGGTTAATTTACAGCTAATTTGTTTTAGGATCAATTTTCATCATACAGAACATAGAAAATTAAAAGAAAAAAATTTAAAAAATCAAAAACAAAAATAGAAAATAAATGAAAAAGAGCACCCTCACCCTCACCCTCAAATCGTGAATCATAGAATTTCCAATTTATTAGCAATATAAAATGCTCACAAATAAGCGTTTGTGACACAGTTCAGACATTGGTATGTCCTCCTCCAGCAGCTTCGAGAGCATCAAATCTTTTTTTCATTGAACATAGCACTTCAATAAAAAGATCCGTATCATTTTCGAAATCCTTGAATGTATTCTCAACGTTTGTTTTGAGAATATCATAATTATATCTGTTTTGACGATCTTCACTTGACATTAATTCTTCAATTTTATCTTTGATAATTGCACCAATGTTTTCTGCTGGATTCATATCAGGACTATTACCAGACCAAATCGAATTCCCCCAGAACTTCATTCCTTCATCTTCCAAAAGATGCTGTGTTGCATTGGGCTTCATACAGGATGCCTTATCATGAAGAGATATAACTTCATCTATGTCAAGAACATTGGCTGAATCACGAAGAAATGGAATTACATGTTGTTGCAAAATAATTTCACGAAAATAGGCTCCATTCCAAGATTGCCCTAAGTAATTATTTTCCCAGATTCACAAATGCAGTAGCAAAGCTGGAACTGATCCGATCGATCCGGACTAAAACCAGTTCAGAAAAGCAAGCTGCCCAAAAATCATAAGTATGCTTAGTTTGCTTTTACATGTACCTCAAAAATCTTTTATATTTGAAATAATTTTTTTCTAAAATCCGCTTACCAAAAAGATTCTCAACTTTTCTTGGTTTTTACTGGAATTTCACCGATTAGACATAAGATTTTAACCGGTTGGACAGGGTCAGCTTAGTATTTTCGAACCGGTTTCAACTCTGTCTTTCCATGAAAACATAAAGTCGGTCCATGACGATCTCTGATCGGAAGATCACAATAACTACATCAAATTTCATAAACAAAAGTATAAAAATCTTGATGGCTAAATTCCGATAGAATTCGAACAGTTTAAGTTTATTAACATTTTTAAAGAAATCTTCTACGAGTTTAACCGATCGTCAATTTCTATTGGTTTGATCTCAGTCAAATATGTTTTACTCTTTGAAGACAACACTGTAGTGGTTTATTTTACTTAAGCAAATAAATATTGATTTTGTATTTGATGATATATAAATGTAATGTAGAGTGATGATCTTATAAAAAAATAATAGCTTAAATAAACAAAATTCAGTTTTGAAGTTCTTGTTGTACAAGAGTTATCCAGTAAGCTACACCGAAAATAGTTACATCATCGTTAAAATTATACGTTGGAGAATGAAGTTGACCGGATTGATTTCCATTTCCCATAAATATAAATGCACCTTTTTTTTGTTCGAGCATTTCAGAAAAATCTTCTGAATTCAATATTGGAGGAATATTTTTATGGACATTATTGACGCTTACGAGACTTTCAGCTGCTTTAATAGCTCGTTCCGTCGATTGAATATCATTAACAAGTGCGATTGCTTCTTGATTGAATATAAGTTCAGCTGTACAATCAAATGCAGTAGCAAGACCATGTGATAACTGTTCCATACGTTGTTTAATTTTATCTCGAACCTCCTTGGTAAAACTACGTATAGTACCACCAATACGAATTTCTGATGGTAAGACATTTAACGAACTGAAAAATCCACTTTGAATAGCACCAACGCTAATTACAGCTGTATCTGTTGGTGCAATATTTCGACTAACAATTGTTTGTAATGATAGAATAAATTGTGATAGAAGTATGGTCACATCAGTAGATAAATGTGGCGTAGCTCCATGACCACCGGTACCTCGAAATGTAACAATCCAACTATCGGCTGCTGACATCGTTGGACCTGATCGAATAGCAAATTGTCCAACATCTAAACCTACAAGATTATGCAATCCATAAATAGCATCCATTGGAAATCTTTCAAATAGTTTATCTTTTATCATTTTCTTAGCACCATCCTCTTTTTCTTCAGCTGGTTGAAAAATAAAATAAACAGTTCCATTAAATGAATTTCGATTTTCCGATAGATATTTAGCTGCACCAAGTAACATTGTTGTATGTCCATCATGGCCACAAGCATGCATTACATCAGGAATTGTGGATACGTATGACACATTGTTTTCTTCGATGATTTCAAGTGCATCCATATCAGCACGCAGACCAATTGAACGATTACCTGGTAAGTTACTTTTCAATGTGCCGACAACACCTGTATTGCCCACTCCTTCAGTGACATTTATTCCCCATTGTTTAAGCTTAGAAGCAACTAGAGCGCCAGTACGGATTTCTTTCATTGCCGATTCCGGATGTGAATGAATATCTTGACGAATGACAGTCAATTCAGTTTCTATGGCACGTAATCGATTTAATAGACTATCGTTCATTTCTTTTTTATTTTGAGTATTTGAATTAACATTTTTCAAAATAATTACTACCGAAATAAGTAACAACAAACTCGAGAAAGAAGAATACATTGATTTAAAAGTTTTATCCTAATTATCAATGACAATATATAATAAAGATAAAAGAGGATTATCGATGTAGTTCTATAAATATCATCGTTCGGATTTTTTAAAGAACACGAGGTAAATATTCTTGCTCTTTCGATTAGATTTATAAAACTATACAAAATCATTGATATAAAGAAGAGTCTTCCCTGTCTTCGTACATTACTTCGACACAAACATTAATATGTAGAATATCTCGTGAATACATTTTTCAACCTATTTTTATTTAAACTTAAATAATTGAAATTGAGAAAAGTATAAGAATTTATTATCCATTCAAATATTTTTATAATTAAAATTGTTTAGCTGTAGATCATTTGTAGAAATTTCTTCTTCAAAATATTAGACTGTCCAGAAAGTTTGTGCAGATACCCGTTTACTACAAGTACACCACTTTTCGCCTAATTACTTCATTGCCTTCTTAGAAAAAGAAAAAAGTTTTCATAGTCACGTTTTCCCACAAAATCAGCATATTCTGTTTTATAGAGTTCATCAAGGGCTGCAAGGTGTATTGTTTGGGTTTGAATTTGGAGTCAGTTAAGATGTCAAAGAAGGCTGTTTGACAAGGAAGCACTTTGGTGTCATGAAAAACTCACAAGTAAAATGTGCATTTTTCTTCGAAGTTCTTGCATATCTCTTGGAAATTTCGTTCGATTGCTCTGAAAATTCAGCAGGAAAAGAGTTTTGACTGCTTTTTCTACTGCCAGTCTCTAATGGCCTCTGAATTTCAAAATTCTTTGATCATGTATGCATGGGAACTCTTCTAGAAATCCTCTGAGAAATCCGAGAATTTTGAACAAACAGTTTTTGATTCTGACTGTCACAGGTTGTAACCCGTATGAAATTGTGTCCACCCTAAAATTTTCATCTGTCAGCGCTTTCTAGTTAATGAGATACAAAGGTACCCAATCAGGATCGTCACCATTATATCTGAAATAAGGGCAATCTGGTGGTGAAAACTTCTTTCTTTTCCCAAAAAGGTAGTGGAGTAATTAGATGAAAAGTGGTGTATCATCCTAAATATAGACGCTCTACACAATGGTAAAAACTGTATTTTTCATGTTTGTAGTAGAAGAGTACTTGCAGGACCTAGGACAGCTCGCAGTTCTATGAACCGAATCTTTTTCGAGAACTGTAAGCAATTGATGGTTTTTTTTTCGGAAACTATATGCTAGGAGCAGTTTGCTCTCGAAAAAGAACTGTCTGAAGTAGATCAGTTTCTATCAAAGAACTATTTGGAATGGATCAGTTCCCGAGATCGGCATTGATATGAAACTGTCCAGGGCTTATTCGTATTCAATTGTTGAGCTAGAAAATTAGGGCATTTTTTCATATTCAGTCGATACCATCAGATACGTAGATAGAGTAGCAGCACTCATACAAATTTTTTTGTTTATTCTTTAAATCTATTGTTCATTTATTGAACAAAGTAATGATATAATTGTAAAGTCAAAGCAATTTTCTTAATCACGAAATAAAAGTTGGTCTAAAGTTTTAATTCATGATGTTTCTTTTTTTCTAGAGTATTTCGTTCAATTTATCAAACCTCTAAGCAAATGCATGTTTCTTGTTAAACAGAACAAATTTTCAAGTCTTGAACACTTATTCAGTACTGAAAATTTATATTTAGATCATGTTTTAATCAAGTTGACCCTATAATGTAATTCGTAAATAAATAATCTCATATTGATTTTTTGAGTCGATACTTTATCATCAGCTGTTCAGAATTTTTTCTTATCCAAAGATATTTTAAAACAAACAAGATAAATTAAAGCTGATGGGTTTCTTCCTTAATCCCGAAAATCTGACATTACTGTTTCACATTATGTGATAATTAAACACGATCTGTTGTTTTTACATATTTTCAATTGTTTATAATATATTTCAACAGATAATTGTAATATAGCGCCATCTACAATACAAAAAATAAAAATAACGTTTTTTCAATAATTTATTTTAATCTGTTAAATAACATTTCTGTATTCATTTATTCCTTTAATATAATCAAATTTGATCTTTTCTATAACAAAGCTAAGTGATGAACAATGAATGCATTAACAAAAGACAAACATATATATATATACATATGTAGATGTCTTATTTTGTCATATTCATCTATAGATTATTTATACATAAAATTAAAACAAACATATCCTTATTATTATTATCATTATGGAACGAATTATTCAAGAAAAACTTGGAAATGAATATTCTACTTTCATTATCGATGGTAATTCATCGCAAATCAAGAAACCATTGAAGAAACAATTAAAAAAACTATCACCCAAACTCATTTCAAAGAAGTTTAAATCGTTGTAAATTGTCTTTTACTTTGAAATTATTCGATTATTATATTTTCCAATTCACGAAGAAGAATGAAACTCAACCAATAATAATGACTCTTTATTCGATTAATAATCACTCGTTTCTAATTGAGTGTAGAATTGAAATAATGATTGACGATAGAAGATACTAAACAGGGCACATAGAAAATAATTTTCCATTTTTAATCGTTTATAATCTTTAAATAACAACAGATTTAAACTATTGTTGAGCATATTTTGGTTTTATATAAATTATTATCGTTAACTGTTTCTCTATCAAGATGAGCATAAATTTCATAGAGGTACAGGATAGTCTCAAGAAGTTGGTGAACATGACTTTGTTTGATTATAATACAAAAGTTTCATAATAAGAACACCTTCTAATTGTTTCTATCATTTCTTAAAATCGAATCGACCAATTTTTTAATAAAACCATTTCTTTATGTAGTAATGAACAAATCGATTCTATCGTTCAAGATTCTTTTATTGATATCTTCTAAATCAGAGTCAATTTATTCCTATCTTGGAAAAAGGAGGACTTTGTAGGATTACCTTATTTTAATGCTTATTTTAATGGAAAGGAATTTGAGAATTATCTTCAAACGAAAAAAGCTTTTATTTCACATTATCTTTTTGTTTTATGATGAATCTTTGAGAACTCTTGTAAAGGTCACCTATCAGTTATAAATTTGATTTATCAGACTCAATTTTTCACTAAAAGGATTTTTGAATCTGGACTAGTCATCTTTGAAAATTTAAGCCATAATGCAAAAATTCATTGTGATCTAATAAGAGAAAGAGAAGAAATGAAAATATTTGATAATATTATATCTAAATAATTCTTTTAAAAAAAGTGGTAAATTTTTAAAAAACATAGAAAATTTTTTCATATAACAATAATAATATAATGTCTAGATATTATAATATCACCAACTCGTTGTCATACACGAAAACGGGAAAAAAATACTAATGATGTTGATGACATTCAAACATTAAATATTCGTAAGTATATCAATTATGATTAATAGGAAGAAAGATGTTTTTTACCAGATATTTTGAACTTATATGCTTTTCTAATACTAACAATAAATTGTCTGAGTTTTTTTTCTTTTGAGTACAAAATAAATTTGTAGAATTTATAATAATTTTGTGAAAAAATTCTTTTCAGATAGAATTTTTATGTAATATTTATGTTGAGTTAAGTGGAAAACGATTTATAGTGTTAATAAATATTGTTTATTTTAATTTAGTTTCACCTATTCAACATCTATCATTAATCGACCAAAGAAATTCTAATGGAATAAATGAAAATATGAATTTGTAAGTTTAATTAATTTAAATTAAAAAAGAAAAAGAAAACAGTTTTTTCATTAAACTCAAGAAATTATACTTCGAGAACGAGAAATATTGCTTTTTAAAAAAGAATCATTAACTATAAAATAATAAATTGACTTCTTTTGTTTAGATTAAACATTAGTGAAAATAGTTTTTCACCATCAACAAATGACTGATTTATTAATCATCATTTTCAATCATTGATTGACAATATAGATGTAAATAATATCGCAACAACATAAAATCATCTCTTATCACCTAATCACCAATTTCAAAGTGATAATATTGTACCAAATAATGATCTTTTAATAGATATTGATCAAATTCAAGATGAGAACATTTTAAAAAATAATAAAGGCGTAATAATTAGAAACGAAATACCAACAAATATTAGTTTATCAGATAATGATGAATTAGAAAATAATGAGAATATATCAATGAATTATTTACCAGAATTAAAAAAAGCAATGTGAAGAAGTTAACAAAGATTTCGATAAACAAATTAAAGAAGTGAATGATAAATTAGAGGAATTAATAGAAATGAAAAAAAAAATGAAGAATTATTGAACAAAATCAGTGAATGTATGAGAAAATTGAAAAATAAAAAGTAACGATATTTTTCAATAAAAAAGAGTTTATTTTTATTTTTATTTAATTGGATCATATTCCAAGACATTGCATAAAAAACATTTGAAACGTATTAAAAATAACTGTCCTAATGATGATCACAAACAATAATTGTAAGTATCATTATTGGATATTTTGAAAAAAAACTATTTATTTCATATAAATTTAGATTGTATTGATCAAGATCCTCTTATCATTAAATTATTTAAGCTTTTGTCAATTTTCAAAGCCTTGTTTATTTGTTTTTTTGTATATTTTGTGATTTCTTCTATAGTCAAAATAGTAACTCAGATAAACGAATCATTATTTGTTGTGAACTCAATTATCTCAAAGAGTCAAATAATTAGCATCTACACTCAATTGTCAATTATTATTCATACTGTTGAATAGATAAAAATATTTTACATAGATTATATATTATTCAAACACTATTCTGAAGAACATTAATCCGATACAGTCGTTATATGATTACATTTACTTTAGAAGATTTTAATCAAATTTTAGTTTATTTCGAAACTTTAGAACTATTCAAATTTTGACAAGTTTTTCTTGATCTTAAACTATTAGTACTAAGATTTTTATTTCCTGGAATTGAAATAATTTGATTATTTAATGTTAATCTTGAGAAAAAAGACAGTCAAATATAGGTAATGCTATTTGTTTTGCTCTTTTTAAAAATAACATTCCTATTTGAAATGATGATTTATTTTATCTTAATAACATATATTAATAACGATAATAAGGCTGAATGTCTAATTAGTACAGAATAGCTCATACATAGCGTTACGCTAATAAACTTGATTATCTCTATTATAAATAAGCAGTATAGAGCTGATTTTTTTCCATGATGGAGGAAACTTCAGAATTTTATTCTATAAGGACAACATTTATAAACATTACTTTAAAGTATTACTATTGTTTTCAATTATGAATTTCTATCAGAATCAGTGCATTATCAAAGTCTTTCTGGTACTGACTGGCAAGCTTTCTTGCACAGATAAAAATTTAAACTTCGAAATGTTGAATTAATTTTAACTGCTTGGGATGGATTAGACTGTGAGGTTTATTGTTGTACACGATTTCTTTTGTATTCCCACAAGAAAAATTCGCCGGAGGTAGATCAGGTAATCTTGCAGACCAGTCGATAGGATCTCGGCGACCAATCCACTTTCCTGGAAATTTTTGATCAAGTCATTCGTGAACATTGCACGCATCGTATGATAATGCTCCTTCTTGCATAAGAAAAGTGCAATGTGTCTGAAAAACGATAAAAAAGTGGGTAAAAATAATCATTAAGCATTGCCATTTAACTTTGGCTAGTTACTAGTCCTTCAAAGATAAAAGGGACCGATCATTTCCTAAGACCAGATTTCAACCCACACAGTAATTTCTTCAGCTCGTGTTGAATGGTCCCATGTGACGTTTGAATACTTTGTCGCCTGATACACCAAATTATGACGGTGAATCTAACGACTAAGCTTAAATATGGCTTCATCGGACCAGATAGCATGATTAATTACATCAGGTTCCTCATCAAGAAGCAAAAGAAAAGTTTCACAGAACTCAATTCGCCTACCATAATTATCATCATTGAATTCAAGAACTAATTTATGTTTGAGACTCTGTCTCTAAAATCGTGGATACTTCATCTTCCATGCTTTGATCTGTCACTGATACTGGTCTGACAGATGGAAGAAAGTTAAGTACAGATCCAGTCTGGTCAAATTTGTTCATGACTGCATTCATTGTAGGTCGACTAGGAAACTTCGTCTTCATCTCTTTTCGCTAAAATCTCTGTACTTGGATTGGATACTCCAGTTGATACATGTATTTCACTCTTCATACTTTCTCACTCACACTAAAGTGATGTCGAGCCATAATTTTTGTTTAAAGAAATGATAATTAAGTAATAACTGGGTAGCAACTAAATTGAATAGAACAATGAAAACAGAAGCGAAAACATAAATTTATATGGTGAAACAATAGAGACAAAGAATCTTTTAGAAAGTTCTTGGATGACGATCCACAGAAAGACAAAAAAGAGAAGTCATGATGTCATGCACACTGGCAGAAAAAAAAAGCGAAAAGATGCGTATGAGATAGGAAAATGAAACAGTCTATGACCTTAATGACCTTACAAGTTATAACATTAATATAAAATTTCGAAACTCCTATAAAAGCGAATCTTGACAAGACTGGACAATACATGAAACAAAACTATTATTAGCTTCACTTCATTCTAATTTAGAAAAGAGAGATATTGACATCTTCGGTAACCCAGAAAAAAACTAGCACACGTTGCAGAATGAAACATACAATCAGATGTATTCTTTGAAGAGCGAATGGAGCAGGCATGAGTCTGCTAAGTCCATCTTTAACATTTTAAAAGATAGAAATTTATATTATAAGTGAAGCCAATAATAGTACTTCAAAGAAATGTTTATAAATGTTTTCCTTACAGAATAAAACTCTGAAGTTTTCTCCATCATGTAAAAAGAGCAGTCATATAGTGTTTATGCATAGTACAGGTATTCAAATCTTTTATCGTAAAGCTACTTATGAGCCGTTTTGTATGTATTTGTATTGGCATACTTCTCATTACAGGAGACGATTGCGACAAATTGGAATGAGAAAAAGTAATTTGCTCTAAGTACGCTATAGGGATGTAATATTTTAAACTTGTCAGATTGGCGGTGAGAGTTTTCATTTAACATGAATATAGCCAATCTCCTTGGTAATCAATACAAAAGATTCTATTATTAGTTTAAAACGTTTATTTAATTCATCTGATCTATTCAAACTTCATAATCGTGATTATATATTTTCGAATGTTCTCATTCGGAAAAAATCAAATGCGAGAGACAATAATTTTTCGAAATTTGTTGGAGATAGGTCCATCACAAGTATTAAACTTCTAAATCAAGTCATCGGATTGTCATTGGAATGATAGGTTGATACTATGGATCCATTTGAATGCTGAGATCAACGCCTTGAAATATCTCTCGAATGGCAGTTTAGACAGTGGCCTTCAAAGAATTAAACCCTCTGAAAAACTTTTATATAAATAGAGTTTACAAAACGAATGTTGCGAACTTTTTAATGAGAAGATTTCGAATGTAACTTTTCAAAAATGATTTCTTCCATGAGAAACAACATTTTTTTCTTTGATTGAACTATATTAAATAAATTTTGATAATTATAATATAAATGTAAACGATATTGGAAACCTCTACTATATTACTTTTTGAGAGATTTTCAAAAATTGAATGTGATAATCTGATATATTCAAACAAAAACAGAAAGGCTTGTAGCGTGAATTAGATTTATTTCAAATGAATATTTTATTGTTTTATTCTAATTAGAGCAGTTGTTCTATAAGATTGTAGTGTGTGTATTAATTAACTAATTCTTATTTTAAAAATCGTTAATTTTGATATTGGCAAAACAGATTTCAAAATATGTTCAAGTCAAATTAAATCAATTGATGAAAATTACTCATATAATAACTGGACTTATTACTCTTTAATATAAGACGATCTTGATTTTATACAAACTAGATGTATTTTTTTAGATGCAAAACATTTTCAAAATGATTATTTTGAAAAAAGAAAAATAGTTTTCATATATAATTGTTGGTTGTCAAAACTAGTTTTTCATTCAACATAAACAAAATATAAAAATGAAAGAAAGAAAAAATTAATTATTAATATAATTAATATAAATTAAGATAAAATATAAAAATTGATAAAATAATTAATAATAAATTCTTGTTGAATTTATTTGAGTAATTTGTTATTATTGGTTCGATTGGTATATCGGTGAAATTTACTCCCCAATAATTTGTTGTTGAATTAGCAAATACAGTATATAATGTTTGATTAACAGTTGGATCTGAATAAAACCAATCTATTCCAATTAAGTTTTCTTTCAAACTACATGTATAATTAATAGTTTCTATATCTAAATTTAATTGTTGTTGATATAAAAATTGAATAATAATTTTTTGTGTACATGGTGATGATTGTTGTCCATCTTTTTTTGTATAAGATTGAGTTAGAGTTACATGAGTTAAACCTTTCATTTCAATTAATTTTGTTTGAATAGAATTTATTTTAAATAATTTTTCAACTTGTTGTGCTGTTGATATTGGAGAATTATAATCTAAATCTCCATTAAATAATAATACTCCACTTTTTTCAGATCGAAAACTTTCTTTATTAATTTCAAATTTACCCCAATATTTTGGATTTTTTGTATATATAACATCTTTAAGAGGAGATGGTAATGTATAATTATATATTGATAATTGTGTTTCATCACAAAAAGGCATACGACCCGGTGGAATTAAATTATATTTATTAAGAATATTAATATTTATACAAAAATCATTATAAAATATTGGATTTGTTTTTATACTTTCATTTAAATTTAAACCAATAAAATCACTCCAAATAGTTAAACTTAAAACATTTCCATCATTTGGATATAATTCAGGTGGATCAATTAAACGTTTTAATGTTAATTGTTGAGCTAAATTAATCATAAATGGTAATGATTGAGATAATATTCGTTGATCTTCAATTGAACAACGATATATACGAGCTATTAATATAATTGGTAATGGACGGACATTAATCATTTCTATTCCTTGATGAAGTATAACACTAAATAAATTCCAATTATTTAATCCTAAATTAGTTGTACAATTAGGATTTGTTAAATTATTCTGAAAAAACATTTTTAATGTGAATGCTACATTTATTATATCTTGATTAGTTCCAATAACAAGATTAAATAATTTTGAACATAATTTATCTTCTTGACATTTTGATAAATATAAATAAAATCTATTATTCATATAATTAATTTGATTTTCAAATACATCTGAATCTTTTATCGACATAACCCCATCAAGAATAATTCCATCTATTATTTGAATTTGAGATTTTATTGATTGAATCGTTAAATATGTTTCTATTATTCCACTTCCTATTTTTAAAAGGCATATATTTAATTGGTAAACAAAAAAATACTGAATGATCAGTAGAATAATTTTGATAAATATATAAAACTTTAATTATTAATAATTTATTATTTTCAAATCCTGACAATAATAATAACTCATATATATAAAGAAGAGTGTTTGTCAGTTTGCTATACATTTCAACACAGTACGAAAAATTGGACCAAAAACTTTTCAGGAGCTTACCTCTTATCCAGAGGAAAGACGATGTCTACTTTTTGTCCAAAAAAAATACCGATCTTCCTCTTACGGCAGACTCGCCTATGTATTTGATCAAGTAGGTTGCAGCACTCACTAGTATCGGAGTACTAATGAACAGGACATGGTAAACAAGCACAAGACATATGCCAAGGGGTTTTCGAGGATACTGAGCTCGAATCTGCAGTCCATTTGCGTTAAAATCTTATCGTTTGGTCGAAAACCAATAGAAATCGAGTTTTTAGGAAATAGATTTCCTAGCAGTCGTGTGAGACGGGGATTTAGAATAAATAGTCTGTGAGATGCAAATTTTGTTCATCATAAATATCGACTCCTTAGATTGATAGAGGGTCTTTCTTACAACAATGTTTCTGTCTATTTCTCTTTGCAACCAAGCGGAACTTATTGTGTTTAGTTTCGATCAAAGCGGATTTTTCTTGCAACGCTGTCGAAGAATCGATTGTCCATATGGGCTTCTGACTAGAAACACAACTAGGCAACTCCAGAACCGAGAATGTGATCCAGCACATAACTGGAATCAGTCGAAATCGAGGATGATTGAGACAAATATGTACTCTTATATATACTTGACTAAGATGATGAGCCGATAGAGTTCATAAGTTTCATCAAGCTCATCTGAATCTAGACGTTTAAGGACGGAAAATCCTTACCTCTGATCATTTTTTCAATATCAGTATTTCATATCTATCGAGAGTGAGAGAAGCCGAGATAGGGACTTAAAATTCGTCCAAGAGCGAGAAACAAGTTCGGTACAAAAAGTAGGATTTTATATATGTCTATTCTCCACTGATTAGGTTTTCTCACATGTGTCACGTTTATATATGTTTTTCTATTTTTGTCTAAGAGTTAATATATTTTTAGTATCATTATCAAAAAGCTTCAATTGTCACCGTTTAATAATTGATGATTGAATCCGATTTCGAAGTAGTTTGGTATTTGATCATGTCATAATGAATTTTCGTGCACTTTTTTTTGACATCATCAAATATGAAATCATACAACAATTCAATAAAACAAAACTTCAAATCTCTATTATACATTTCTAATGGACAACTAAATATACTATTATCGAAAATTGTTAATGAGTATAGTAGAAAAACATAATGATAAATAAAAATTTGATTTACCTTGGCTCAAACCGTAAATATAAGTTGATGTTGAAATATTTGGTTGTGATTGATTCATTGAATATTGAATTTGATATTGTAAATCTTGTGCAATATTTTCATTTGTAATTGAATTAATTATAATTAATGATTGATTACTTGAATGTAGATCTGTTGTTTGAATTAATTGTTTAGCACAATCAGTCCAATTATATGCTGTATAACAATGAATTGATGGTTTACTCAAACCTGCTCCTCTATATTGAAATAAATAAATAATTGGATATGTATTTGAATATATATTATGATAATTATTTAAAATAATATCATCTAACATAGATATTCCAAATTGTTCCATTCCAAATTGTGATCCACCACCACCATTAACAAGCCAATAATTAATAATATATTTTATAGATGAATCATTTGATGGTGAAAGATGAGATAAAAATAAACGTTTGATATGTAAATCTGTTAATGGAATAGTTTTTGTTAAATTATAATATTGACCATCGAATGTATTTGGATCAAATTCATTCCATATAAGTGGACTTGTTAAATACATACATTCAGCTTTAATTGTGATATTTTTTGACAAAATTTTAATAAATGATCCATCATTAAAAGAACATTGATACCAACCTATTGTTATTGAACATAAATTTAAAATCAAAAATAATTCTTTATTCATTTTCAAAAAATATTTATTATTCTCAATCTATTTATATTAAAAGAAAAATAATCAATCATTTCATATATTAAGAAAATCAAATTAAAATTTCATATAAACTTTTTTAAAATAGTGTTATAGATTTCATCATCATACTATTTATCTACTCTTATCGTAAGGTGCTCTGTTGTGTATCAACACAATTCACTGCTCTATTTTTATCTCTTTCTATTCTATAAAATTGTTTATCTGTTCTCTTTTTTCTTGCTTTTGAGTTTCATATGTTTTATAATCACTGAATAAACTTATGAATCTGATTATCCCTTAAAAATAGGTTTTTTTTACTCAATAAATATTTGATGTTCGATTTGACATTTCATTAAAGAAGAAAGATTAGACTTTTTACTTTTCATTCTTACTGGAAAAAATTTTTTTATTAAATATTTAAGCTGATTACCTTGAGATGCTTTTCGGATCAATTTAATATTCCAATCCGAAAGCGAACAGACCGATCTACTGATCAAAACTATTGAAGTAACTAGAAATATAATAGTAATTGAACCACACTCGAATTTAGTTGAGAATATAAAAGCAGTGTATCATATAGGAACATTAATATGAATGTTGAACTTTTGTCAGTTATTCCGAAAATCATCATCATTTGACAAATGCATAGAACTTCCTTATAGATCAAGTTTACTCTTTCGTTCTGAAAGATAAAGTCGAAAAATATTCTTGCAAGTTTAGTTTTTTTAGTCAATTTTTGACATTTTTTTGAGAATGATTCCTTATCTGATAGATTTCTGTAAAGCAGTTTGCTACTGAGACAGTCAAGATTTTGATAGCTAGTAGAATAAGGGTAATCAATAATTTTAATGTCAATAGACCCTGTATTGTTGCATTGATTTTATAAGAATACAGCTATTTGCAAAAAAAAAAACTTGCACTACTTTGTCTACGGATATTATTTTTTATATATGAATGTTTTTCGAATTTTTTTTATAGTGTGGCAGATAGCCTACGGTGAGTATTACACGATAGTATAATTTGATATTGAATCTATTCACTTGTAGAAGATAAATAAGACAAACATCTCTTTTTCTCAGATGCAAGAAAAATACTTATAATCAAAATTGCAACATTTTTGACCTCGTCACTTAAAAAGTGTTGAATAATTAAGAGTCCTTCTCAAACATTTTGTATGAAAATTGGTAGTGTACAGCGAGTAAGATAAAATATCATCACAGTTCAATATTTTATTCGTTCACATTCGCAATCATTAAGAGATAAATATCGTTTTTTCATGGACATCACACGATTTTTCTATAAGATTAATATCAATATTTCGAAATTTTTCAGCTAAAAAAAGTTCGAATTCATCAATATTTACAAGTTTACTTTTTTCTACATTGCATTTAACTATCCCCCTACGCATTCTTGATCAGATTTATATCCGGACTGTTAAATGGTCAGTCTAATAATTCTGATAGATTTTTGTCAATCAATTACGTACTAATATTACTTTTGTGCTTTGGATCATTATTCTGCTGTAGACGTCAGTTTTGATCAAAGTGATCTAAAATAAAAGTATAAATAAGTAATATTACATTATTTTCTTTCATTACTTACGTCTGACAGCAGGAAGAAGATAATCTTCAAGAATAGAAGTGTAATATAGACTATCAAGATTGCATCGAAAGGTGTGATATGTAAATATGGCTGTCACACCTATTTCTACCCCCAAATGTGAACTTTTTAATGGTTTTTAAATTAACATTTTAATTCTTTAGTAGGAGTTTTTTCTACCGCCAAACTATGTTACGAAAAAAGTTGAAATGAATCTTCATCTGTAAATATTGTATAAGTAGAATCATCATTTTTATGTTCTTTAGTCCATTAGACATGCCGTTCTTTTTTATCGGATGTTAACATGCGAGCAGACTGGTAAAATATTTTTATAACTATTTTGTGAATATGACGGCTAATTAGTGATGTTGATACTGATTTTTGGTAAATTTTCGATAATTTTTCTTTTATTCTCTTTCTCGTAAAGAAGAGTCTCAAAAACATAAATTGTTCGATTGCTTGCTTGCTTGTGTGCCCGTAAATGTTGAAAAAACATAAAGGTTGACTGAAAGGTAATCAGGGCTGAGGAACTCGAATCTGAAGTCAGTTTTTCAACATTTTTTTTATCGCTTTTTTATAACAAAGGGTCAGTTTTTTACTAAAAAAAATTTTCTTATAAGGGCTGACCGAAGGGTAATCGGGGTCAAGAAATCCAAATTTGAGGTTACAGGATGATCCAAAAGTCTTCTCCTTTCTTAGAAAAATTACTCGTTCTCCCTTATTATAAAGCTAATAACACTCAAAATTGGACGTCTAATTCCTCGTAACTAGATAAATATTATCCTAAGTTTGCAGCTCTCTAGTCCTTATTATAAGAGAGATATATAGGTTCGTATGATAGACAAATTTTGTTTTGATACCCTAAAATCAAAGTAGCGAGAAGTTACATGAAACAATGAGAGAAAAAGTTAAAAAGAAACGCGTCAGAATGAGAAAATATTAAGAGAATTATAACGAATCGAATTATATTTCAAGATTAATTAGATGTCTATAGTACATTTATTTAAATATCTTTAACTCTGATTGGATGTATTTTAACGCATGACAATTGTCCATCACTCATTTTCGACAAATCTTTTTCAACGATTTCTCATTTTTCGATTGTTTTTTTCGACATTTAATTTCTTAGTGTTTTTATTTAATTGCATCATTTTATTACATATTAATGTCCCGAAAATATGAAAAACTTAGGCAACAAATTTTAACTTTACATGATTTACATCAAAATTGGTTATCAAGTGATGTTGCCAATGAATTAATAAAAAGTGATTATCCACCATCTCAAACAAGAAATACCCTCATTCATTATATAAAGTACACAATCGAAGCAAGAAGAAGATCAGGAAGGCCCAGAACAACAAGAACACCAAGATTTATATCGTTAGTAAAGTCCAATATAGAGAACAAACGAGGAAAATCTATCCGAAAAACAAATGAATTATTGAAAAGAAATCAATTGAATTCTTCTTATGGCAGTGTTCAAAGAGCACTGAAAGATGATATTGGAATAAAACGTTGGAAAATAGCACGTTCACAAAAAAATAGTTTTATCCAACGAGATGAAAGAGTAAAGAGTACAAGAAATTTGTTAAAACAATTTGGAATAAAAATAACACGATCAAATTCAAGATGGAAATTATTGTTCCAAAAGGTTCACGCTACTGTCAGAGGCATACTGTTAATGGATTCTTATCTCATGAAGCATTTTTCGCAATAATTGCTTACAAAGTTGGTGATGAAACACTTGATTTTGATCATAATATGGACAATATGCAAAAGTCGCGAACAATGGTTAATAGTAACAAGCATATTAATTTTGATGATGATGTTTATCTATTAGATGTGGATTACACGAATCTTACTAGCTTTACAGGGGCACAACATGACCATAATCTTTCACATATCCCATCAGGCATTTTAAGGATTCAACTAACCGGTTATCTCATTGTACAATTGCCTGCTGATTAATGAAATTGAAACTTGGTGTAAGTAATTCAGTCCTTGCATCAATGTTAGGTATTGATAACAAGCGCAAAGTGAGCGATATTATACTCAGTGCTCGTTTTGCTCTTTCACAACAGTTTGTCCCACACTATTTGGGTCTCGCGCATATATCTCGACAAGAAGTTATTCAAAAACACACATCATCTATTGCTACTCGATTATTAAGCGAAGATCGAAATCTTTGTATCTTGGTTGTTGATGGAACTTACTTCTATATTCAGATAACATTGCCTTTCAGTACATTTTGTATTTTAACTGTTTTATTTTGATGAATAGAAGAGTCGTAAAAGTGAAGTTCAACACAAAAGTTTCAATTTGCACAAGCACCGTTCACATGTCAAGCCCATGGTTATTGTCACAACTACAGGATATATTGTCGCGATATTTGGTCCATTTTTCTCGGTTAACAGTAACAGTGATACAGCGATTTTAAAACATTATGAGAAATAATTATGATGACATATTAAATTGGATCCAAAAAGTGACATCTTTATCCTAGATAGAGGCTTTCGACATTCGTTAGGTGTATTAAAATCTTTGAGTATTGACATTGCTATGCCATGATTTCTTGGGTCCAAGCAGCAGCAATTCGATGTACAGGAGGCAAATAATTCTCATTTTGTTACTGTGATACGTTGGATAGTAGAGGGTATGAACTCGCGCATCAAACGGTTCAGATGTTTCAATCAAGTTATACTAAACTCACCACTATGATACTATTATTACATGTATGCATTCACTGAGAACAAAGAGCAACGCTTTACAAACATTTCTCATTGACAATCAAATAACAAATTTCATCTAGAATGTTATTGATCTTGATCATTTAGTTATGACTTTTCCAAAACTATCTCTTACTGATATTAGAACACTCATCTTAGGTAATTCATTAGAACGTATGTTATATCTTACCTACTATCATTTTAAGGGTTTATTAACTAAGAAGAGCTCGAAGGTACTCAGAGGAACATGCAGGCTCTACTGACCTAACAAACCAAAATATTGAGTTTTCAGTTCAACAATGTACTCACGTGGGTGCCTGTGACATCATCCGAATTCGATTTCAATCAGCACATAGGAAATCATGTCAATATCATACGTATCTTCAATTCAACCAAAATCAAATAATAGCTTAGTATTGCACATGCAAAGATGGTACAAGAGTAGTCGGATACTGCTCACATGTCGCTTCTGCAATTTGGTTCCTTTCTTATGAATGCTACCAACTCAAAACAAACAAACAGCCATCTTCAACTAATTCAGATAATATACATTATTGTGATTCAATATCAGACTACGAATATTCATCTGATGATAACGACGAAGTCACCTACTATTCTCTGCGTTCACATTAGCTCATTTGTTTCATATTTCTTTTTGAAAAAATCAATTAACAATATTTAAAAAAAACTTCTATTTTCGAAAGAAACTACACATAGTCTATCCTCCTTTTATAGACACATCAAAATATCACCACTAGACTTCTATTCGGCTGCATCCATTGAGTTTTTCTGCTATCGTATTTCAATTGTCTACATTATAAACGATTATTGATCATAATTCATAAAAAAATCTTTTCCAAGTTTTAATTTCATAAATAGTTTTGTTATATTATAGATATATAGTGCTTCAATAATCAATCACTTTTGTAGATTCATATGTTAAGTACCGTTAAACAAAACATTTGCTAGAACTAGAGTACTCGTGTAGTATTTATATGGTTAAATCAACAGCAAAATTACTATTATAGAAAACTATGATCTAAATAAATATTAGAATCAATTACCTTTGCGATTATAATTAATTAGTGAAGGTTTTCTTATGAATCTCAAATAAGGCCTATTTTGCTATAAAACCCACCCCTCTCCTTTTGGCCATTTTAGCTGGGTAAAACAGAAAATTGGCTCGAAGTTTTCAAGAAAGAGCCGGGCACACAAATATTTTTACGCTTTTTACTATCTGGATGCCCTCTATCAAAGCGTCTGTGAATAAAGAAAATCGGCGTTGGGCACTTCGGGTAGCTCCGTCGTAAGCAAAAATTACCATTACCAAATAATTTCTAATAATGACTAAGCATGAATATGTACGATAGACGGATTCTTTTTTATGACGATATCGCGTATGCATTTTCTCGTTTCGTTTTCGTCCGTCAGTATCAAAATATCACCATAATGGATATATATTTCACCTATATTTTTTCTTTTGATGTCATGCTTGAATGCATATATTTTTTCCTGGAGAATGATCCAATATAATATTTTCTTTTTCTTTTTTTTTTTTATTTCTTTAATACTTGATCTGTATTGACTTTTTCAAGATGTTTTCAATGCTTTCCATTTTCGATTAAGTTTCCTCACCTCTTTTCATCTTGTTTTTATATCAGTGTCAGTTGTTGAGAGTTTACTTCAAATTTAGAGTGTCGGTGTAAGTGTAGAAACAAGATGGTCTATGAAAAGAAGACTTTAACTAACATCCAGAGCTCACACCGACACACATACACAGAATTGTAGAAAACTCTGTTAAAATTAAAGTTGCTAGGAATCCATTTTAAATAATTCGTCCAAATAAAGGTATTGATGAGTTTAAGGTTTAAGATATCGGTGCTTGTAAATATTAGTCTTCTTTTAAAAAATACCCCTATTCTCAGATCTGTTCAGAGCAGAAAATTGAACTGCACTATTGTTCCAGCTTCTCCAAAGAATATACAGGAGTGACGCAAGGCGCTTCACCGAAAAAATTTGAACGTCTTCATTACAGCTACAGCAAATGAGCTGAAACTTTCTATTAATGATAGAAACATGTTCAAGGCTTATATCCATAAAAACATTTCTAAAGAGATCCTATGTTAAGTATTGCTATTGACCTTAACAAAAAAATTTTACTTTTTCACAAATAGAAAAAAAAACTATTACGAAATGGTACAAAAGTCACTTTACCAGAGTAAAGATCGAATATCATCATTACAGTTACAGCAAATGATTTTATTTTTTATCAATGATAGAGGCATGTTCAGGCTTTCTATTCATGAAGACATGCCTAGAGAGATTCTTTGTTAAACCTATTATTTTTTTCCTATAAATTTTTGTTGAGGTTCATTAACCATGTGCCGAATTCGAACGTTCAGGTTCCGTGAGTTCGGGTTCGATTCGAGTTCAGTTTGACACCTGCTGGTTCGGGTTCCGTGAGTTTGGGTTCGATTCGAGTTCAGTCTGACACCTGCTGGTTCGGGTTCCGTGAGTTTGGGTTCGATTCGAGTTCAGTCTGATACCTTCTGCTTCGGGTTTGAGTTCGGTCTAATACCTTCTGCTTCGGATTCGGTTCCGATTCGGTTTCACAGTTCGGGTGAGGGTGAGGGATCGACTTCGGTCGAATACGTTTGGATTCGGTTCCGTTTCGGTTTCAAAGTTCCGCTTTGGGTTTGGATTCGGGTTCGATTCCGATTCGGTTTCAAAGCTCCGCTTCGAGTGCGGGTTCTGTCTGATACGTTCGGGTTCGCGTTCCAGTTCATTGTGATACGTTTGCGCTCGGGTTCGAGTTTGGTCTGATACGCTCCAGTTCAGTTTCAGAGCTCGGGTTCAGTTTCGAGCTCATTCTGATACGTTTGGGCTCTGGTTCGAGTTCGATCTGATATGTTCGGGTTCGGTTTCACAGTTCGAGTTCAGATTCGAATCTGGTCGGACACGTTTGGGTTTGGGTTCGGCTCGGATTCGAGTTCGGTTTTGACTTCGGTCTGATACGTTTGAGCTTGGGTTTGGGTTCCATTCGGGTTCGAGTTCGGTCTGATACGTTCGGGTGGGGGTTTGATACCGAGTTCAGCCATTTTCAAGTTACTTTATAAAAGAGATAATTGTAAGCGAAAAGAAATGGTTTCATGGTTGGTTATGAAGGGTCTACAAACAATGAAAACAGTAATTCAAAAACTAAAGACTCCTGGACGTCCTAGAAACATTTTTACAATGTTCAAAAATACCCGAAGCCGAATCCGACCGAACCGTTCGGTGTTTCATATGATCTTTTATATGGTTCAAAAATCTCTAAGACAGCTGTATAAATACTCCGCACTAGCTAAATAGGTTGAATAGCATCCTCACCCTCACCCTCACCC
This sequence comes from Macrotrachela quadricornifera, assembly GCA_022393335.1. Classification (NCBI taxonomy): domain Eukaryota; kingdom Metazoa; phylum Rotifera; class Eurotatoria; order Philodinida; family Philodinidae; genus Macrotrachela; species Macrotrachela quadricornifera. The sequence goes on from JAJEKB010021031.1 coordinate 805,955, forward strand.
TCATGTGTATGCATATACTTTTCTGCGTCCTGTATCCCAATGAGATGAAAGTTCCTGAAAGAAAATGCGCCTTGTACAATATAAAATAAATGATTAAGTATGTATATGTAAGATAGACGGATTCTTTTTTATGACGATATCGCGTATGCATTTTCTCTTTTCATTTTCGCCCGTCAGTATCAAAATATCACCATAATGGATATATGCTTCACCTATACTTTTTGTTTCAATGTCATGCTTGAATGCATATATTTTTTCCTGGAGAATGATCCAATATAATATTTTCTTTTTCTTTTTCTTTTTTTATTTCTTTAATACTTGATCTGTATTGACTTTTTCAAGATTTTTTTAATGCTTTCCATATTCGATTAAGTTTCCTCACCTCTTTTCATCTTGTTTTTATATAAATATCAGTTGTTGAGAGTTTACTTCAAATTTAGAGTGTCGGTGTAAGTGTAGAAACAAGATGGTCTATGAAAAGAAGACTTTAAATAACATCCAGAGCTCATACCGACACACATACACAGAATTGTAGAAAACTCTGTTAAAATTAAAGTTGCTAGGAATCCATTTTAAATGATTCGTCCAAATATAGATATTGATGAGTGTAAAATTTAAGATATTGGTGCTTGTAAATATTAGTCTTTTCTTCTAAACATCCTATTCTCAGATCTGATCAGAGCAGAAAATTGAACTGCACTATTGTTCCAACTTCTTCAAAGAATATGTCAGCTTGTACGCGTAACGCATCATCTCAAAGTGGTGTAAGTTCAAAATCGTCGGTTTACGAACTCGTTATTGCCATTTTATAGGGTATAGTCTAAAGTGTCTAAAAATATATTTTGTTCTCTTAAAAGTTGATTTGAAACCCGTCTGATAATTAGGAACAAGTATGTCACTTTAAACTGATGAATATTTATCTATTTAACCCATTAATTAATTCAACCCTTTTATTCGAACAGCGTGATATATAAAAAGTTGGCTAAGACATTTTAATACCACCATAGCAGATCCATGCTGTGGTATAGCATTTGATTTTTTTATTTATTGTTTATTGTTCGAACGAGTTTAAGCAAAAATACCCTGTTTATAATGTCATCGTGTAACGAAAAGTTAGTACTGTGTGTTTTTTGCCACTAGGTCGCTCCACTTTTCGCCTTGAAATATATATCTACAGCTAATTTTTTATGGACTATCTAATACGCATATTTTTATTTTTCGAAAACCCTGTCTTATGATAATTTTCTGTAACGCGATGACAATTTTCATTCCTTTTCTCATACTTGAAAGGGAAAACTTCACATAGAGATCTCTTTTTCAAAAAATCACTGTTAGAGCTGTATGATAAGTTTTTATTAGTTGTTAAAAAGTTCTCGTCAGAATACAGGAGATTAATGCAAAAAAAGTAAGTCGAATCGGTGGAGTTATAAGAGAAAATACAAAACCTTCAATCACCCATTCACTGGGTGAAAATTTCGAAAAAAATGATGTTTGATATTTCCCAATACAAGTTCATCAATTTGACGTAGTTGTCAGTTTTCAAGTATTGCTGTATTAGTCAATCTATGTTTTTTGTTTTGAAACAGCTAATAAACCTAAACCTTAATGCAGGCCGGACATAGTTATGAAGAATAAAGTATTATTCTGACTTCCCACAGGTAGTACATATCAAGAACATGCACAGACAACTCTACTTTAAAACTAAGCATCATCGCGTTACATTAATGAAACCAATTTCTCATCAAAACAAGAACCATGTTTGAAGAATCTTTGTATTCGTTGAGTACATTAGACAGTTGGTTACAGTTTTTCTGTAGAATGTCCCTCTTACTATACTATACATTCGAAGAAAAATACAGAACAAGCAGGTCACCCTTAACTTTTTGTCCCTTTTTCGTCATCGCGTTTCATCATTCATTTTAGTCCTAATTTTCAAGTCACTCATTCAAACAAGCTCATATTATGGGCAGGTTTAAAGAGGGCAGCTACTCATTATTTAATGAAAGAACGAACCTTTTCCGTCTATTTCGTTGCTAAGAATATTGAATGAAATGTAGCCAAAACGTCATCGCGTTACGCTCGTACAAGCTGATATAGGGATGGCACAAGTTACTTTACCGAAAAAAAATTGAACGTCTTCATTACAACTATAGCAAATGAGCTCAAACTTTTTATTAATGATAGAGACATGTTCAAGGTTTATAACCATAAAGACATGTCTAAAGAGATTCTTTGTTTGAACAGTTTTTTTTGCTATATGTAGAAAAGTAAAATTTTTTGTTGAGGTCCATCTTAATACTTAACAAAGAATCTCTTGAATTGATAAAAAATTCAGCTTAATTGCTGTAACTGTAATGGAGATATTGAATTTCGTTTTCGGCAAAGTGACTTCTGTGTCATCCTGTATTTGAAAACATATTATCGGTATGGATATTGGGTTGAAATTTCGCAAACCATCTCTACTAGCAAAACATATGCCACTGACTGAAAAAAAAGAAGAATAGAAAGACCACAAAAACTAATAAAAGTTTTATTAATACAATAACTGTAGAGTTATATTTTTGTGTTGCTTAGATATTTATGTCTCTTTACTTAGTAAAAATTGTTTCATTTATCAGGCAATTTCCAATAATTTACTTACGAGAGAACGTTCTGAGGTGTCAAAAAACTTAAGCTCAAATTTTGTCTAAAAGTAGAGAATATATATATTAGAAAATACGTAAGAGGATATGGGTTCAAGTTGAGATCTAGCTGAGATATCGGCTTTTTACTATAGTTTTCCTAGGGAATCTCATTTTCCCTATAAAATCAAAGTTTCGATTTTTGATGTGAAACTTTGTGCATATCAAGACCTCAACTAGAGCAACTCGTCTCCTATGTTTCAAAATTTTTGGATAAATCATTCTGAAGATATGAGTCTGTTAACATAAACGCAGTTTTTTACGGATATTGTTGTATGTATGAATATTTTGAAAATATTATATCTGGGAAATGTTTAGTCTAAAAATTCTGAAACTTTGTAGATGAGTTGCTTTGGTTGAGGTCTTGATATGCACAAAGTTTCATATCAAAAATCGAAACTTTGATTTTATAGGAAAAATGAGATTTCATAGGAAAACTATAGTAAAAAGCCGAAATCTCAACTTAGGCCCATATCCTCTTACGCTCTTCTAGTTTATATATTCTCCACTTGTATTCGTTAGAAAATCAAACTTATTTAGTGTGATTTTAAATAAAAAAATTTAGCAAAAATGTTTTTTTTATTTAGAATTATTTTCAATAAATGACTTAGTATTTGAATGGGCGCCGAAAATTTCCTTGAATAATGACAAAATAATCAATTTTTAACCGATCATAGTCATACAATTTAAATCAGTTATTGAAGCAGAGATAATCACATTACCATCATTACACAATCGATATATACATGCGCATATAGGATAAATGTTACATAGAAATGTACTTGTGGCATACCAAAAGTAGTTCTACGATATTTCGTCATTTTTTATCTGATATATTAATAATAATGTTTCGATATGTTAGGAATGCTTTCACACAGCTCCACAACTTAGCACCATTTTTTTATACAACTTGAAATTGCCGCGATCTCGATCTCATCATGTTGTAATCCATAAAATACTGAGCCTAGTGGTGACTTTTGTATTACTCTCTTGAGAGAACGTGAGAGTATTCTAGACGGCTAACGTCTGGAAAGTGCATGTCTCTTAACTTTTGATTCAGTATTTCTATCCCTGGTTCTTCTATTTTGTTGTCAAGCACTGAGCTTTTTCTAAAAAACTTATCAGAAATAATTCTCTACAAAACACGATATTTTTTTAGTTAATCATAAGGTATTTGATTTTTTGGTCCGTTTCCCATAGACTTTATACGAACCTTAATACATCAGAACTTTATTATTATGATATCAGATGAAAAATGACGAAATATTGTAAAATTAAAGAGCACCATACAAACCATCAGTATTTACAGAAAGAAAATCTCTTTAAGCCATTTGTAAGAAATTGTGATGTCAATGCCACCGATTTTTTGTATGCCCTAAGATAACATAATCGTTAATAATGAGAAAAAATATCAACGAGATATGTTTACTTTCTTATACATAATTTATTCAAACCAGAGTGTCTTCTAGACGCAATCTAAGAAGAATACAGTTAGATCACAAACCACTACAAAAAAATGGTGAAAACATTGTTTAATAGTAAAACCATCTATTCAAGCAAACAAATGAACAAAAATTCTACCCTTGTAAAATAAAGTAAAAGTATTCCTTTTCAATAATTTTATTTTATATTTAACACTGAAAAAATTCAAAGGAAATAAATATGATCTGAAGACAATTGAGAGAGATAAAATATTAAAATGAGAATAGTAGTAGTTGTTCTATTTTCATAACAAGCTGAAGTATTAGTGCATTATCATTCTCGTTAAACTTCAATTTATACATTTTCAGTTTCTCATTTACTTTCGATCATTTGTTGTACCTTTTTTTTGCAAAAAATTTCACTCAGATAAATCCTTATGAGATAGGTTGCCAATTCAAGTTCGAATGTGAATAAAAAGATTAACAGAATTTCAATAAGAACTTAGATGGCTTAGATTACAGTGTCCAATTTGGGCTGAGTCAAACCTGAGATCATGTCGAGTCGAGTCACATAAAATTGACTGATTTCGAATTTCGAACTAGGCAAATAGTAATTATAGATTATATGACTTCGTTAATTTAAATATTGACGGAACTTGTATAAATTCACCGAAACGTTTTTTAATCTGTGAAAAAAACTCGCTTTGATTGTCTAAAAATTATCTTTGACCTTGAAACAAGTTCACTTCCGCAGATAAACTACATATGTTTACATAATTGATCCATAGTGTATTTGGCGCAATTTGAAACGCCATCCCTAATACAATTTTGGACTGGTATTGATTTAACATTTTTTTTATATTCGGTTTTTCGTACTGAATTTGAAATAGTTATACTTAGAAGGTTAAAAAAAGAAGAAAGTGGGAAATTTTCCATATTTTCAAAAAGATGTGCTGTTTTGAAAACAATGGCATTCTTTCAGTATTTCGTATTTTTCAATCGGAAGGAAGCATTTGCTCAGGCTTAAAAGTAGATATTCGTGATCAATATCTCAAATTCTATCAAATGATGTGAAAAAAACACGAGAACATTTTTATTTGAATTTTGCGCTGTAGGCAGTTTAACTGGTTCGAATTATTCTTTACACACATATTTGCAATAAACTACTATGTTTTATTTTTTAATAATGTTCAAACTTTTTTCAAATGGTGTTCCCATTCGATACAGTCGGCATTTTTCTGTCTTCCTTAAGAAGCAATTCGCACATAATGTTCTAGCACTATTTTCAAAAACATAATGATTTTCTCGACATTTAAAATTTTATATTACAATTATGAAATCAACTGATCTATGTTTTTTAGATATTTTCTCATTTGTCAAGAATTTGCAGCTTTTCTAAATTGACAAGATACAATCAATAATACACAAGGTAACTCATAGAAAACTATTTTTACGAAAGTAGGTTCGCCCACAACTGTTCAGTCGCTTTTGAGCTGAGATTATTTTCGTTAGGTAGTCCTTAATGAGTAATAAAAAAATCTAACACGGTCTGGGCTATCGAACCATTCTCCTGGTATTATGAATAGTTTATTGACTTTCTGACCTTATGGAAGGTAATTTGAGAAAAATTGAATATTTTGTGAAGAGAAGATTTCTTTTGACTGAAACTTTGAGGATATACAAGGATCGTTATAGGCATTTATGGACAAAATTTCAACTCAAAATTCCATCATTCAATTTTTCTCGAAGTACTTTCTATAAGGTCATAAGATCCCAGTTGCCCAAACCGTTTTAGATTTTTTCATTACTCACTGAGGACTATCTAATAAAAATAGTCTCAGCTCAAAGGCGATTGAACAGTTGTGGACTTATCCTCGTAAGACCAATGGCTATTCTCTAAAAACTATCTTTCATTAAATATTGTTATTTTACTATAGATGAATGAAAGTTCCATGGACAAGGAGTTAATTACACTTGAACATTCAGGTACTGAACAACATCTTCACGTTGACAATAAACGAGGTGAAAACTCAACACAAAATCCATCTAATTCGGCAAGATTTCATAGTGTTACTAAGGAAAGAAAAAAATCATCAATGACTCTATGCTATTTGTATGTTATTTTCCTTTCTTCTCAATCATCGTAGCTTATAGAATGTTATTTCTTAGAAAACATTCATATTGGGGAATGCATCAAACTACAAAATTTGTGGGTTTTTTTGCTCTCTTCATAAGTCTAGCAATGACTGTTGGTATATTGGTAGTTTATTTCACTTCACCAAAAGTTATTGGTATGTTCTTTTTTATTGATATATAAGTCATTTTTTATAAGCCGCATACGGTTCACATCGAAGATCTATAAATAAAAACTCAAAAGAGTAGTTATGAATATTTCTGATATAATAAATCAATACAAGTCATAGATCGTTCACTATATGGAAATAAGTCAAATTAAATAATTGTACATTTGTCAATCGAAAACTATCGATAAATATTCGTTGTCTTTATGCCAAATGTATGATATATCTTCTTTCTTTCTGTATGACTCATGTGTGTTCTCATCTCTTTATTATATTCGAGTGAATTCTTTGCGTCACTACTCTTTGAAAATGACTAGATAATATGTGCATTTCTATTTTACTATGGTTCACATATCTAGATAATAAAAATGAGTAATCCTCACAACATCTTAACAATACTATTAAACTTGATATTAAATGAATTACATGGTAATTCACTATCGTCAATTATTTATAATGAAGAACACATTACATTAAGTCTATATATTAGGTTTAAGTTTCATTTTGAAAAATAAATTCTATATATTTGAAATGGAAGTTAGATTAGATCATAATGATGAAGTAAATGATCAAGACTTAGAATATCTCTTACAGATAACATCCACATACCGTTATTGCGATGAATTTTAATGTATCAAGTGTCGATATCATGCGGATACAAGAGGATGACTGTTTATCTTCATTAATCTCACAAATCCACATCTGCATTCTAGTTTTTCAACCTATGATAAAATACATTTAGCTCAAATTTTTTTTGAAAATTAATCTGGATCCTTTTTAGAATATTAAACATGTTTTTTTCACATTTGCAACAAATCTGTTCTGAAAAAAAATTGATTGGTGGATAGATGATTCTTTCTTCTAGATAAAATAGGATTTGTGATTTATGCATTTTTGTCGAATTATTATTATCATCGTTTTATTGATATTTTAATTCATTTTCATTCTCTACATCGTTCTTATTTTCTTATCATGTAGAAAATCTAGCTAAAAATTTTCTATTTTTACACAACAAGTAACGATGCGTAAGATGAGTTTGTAAAAAATCAGCTTGTGGAAATATTCTTTTATGGAGGTATGGATAATGGAATGAATCCTTTTGAAGTTCCTTTTCTCCTCTTTAAGCTCAAACAAAAAGTATCTGAAAACATTGCACGCACATTACTATGGTTATCAGTAAGTGATAAGTAGTACTTATCAATAAGAGGACATTGGTCAGTTTCATTTTTTTTCTCAAAGAGAGCCTGTTTTATGAAAATAACAAGTTTTTATTAACTTTGATCAAAGGTCTTCACGGTCGAGGAATTTAAAAGAGGAGAAAAATAAGATAAATCTGTTTATTTCGGAATTTTCAAAACGAGTATAGATTTCGATGCAGAACGAGATGGCACATCGTTTGATTTCTTATTCAAACTATTTGTAAAACCAATAGATGGTTTTTAACTTAGACTAATATCTGATATTTTTACTGCATTGAAATGGTTGTATCTAACAATAACTTTTATCAAAACATTTCTTGGACAATGTATAAATATTCTTAGGCCATATCGGCAAAATCAGGCAGAATAGGACATTTACGGCCTTTGTTTGACTTTAATTTTTTTATGAAATCCGATCTGAAAGAGAGTATTGAAGTGTTTAGGGATGGAAATGTGGACCCACTCCTACCCGCCCTCCTCTTCACAGACCGTAAGCGACACCATCACAGAGAGCAATCGACATTTGCTTGGTAACTCTTACTATTCTAGCATAGACTGTAATCTATAAAGTACTAAAGACCATCGTAGACACTTATTTGGACAAACTCTGAATGTCTGGTATGCAATGTACACAACTTTATCGTGTTTCACATTTTTAATCCCGTAGGGATTGCGCTAACAGCTTTTTACAAGGGATAAGATCCATTAGATTTTTAAACGATTATTTTGTTAAATAAATTTTTCCCGCATGAAATCTATTTTTCCTCAAAAAATCGATTAAAATCACTTTTTTTGTGACTTTTTTTACATGAGTGGATGATGGTTACAATATAACGTTATTAGGATCCTTTTCATTTCGAAATGCGTCAGAATTTTCGTCATTGCAGTATATTTATGCCCAATGGCTTGTTATAGAAGAAAGATAATAATGACTGTGATTATACAGTTAGGATCAGTTTATGATTCTTTCTCATATCATATTAGTTATGGTGTCTGTTGATTGACAATTACCATATGTTTTGTCAATGAATTGACAAAGAAATGAAAGCAAGCGTACAAGAAGTAATTTGAGTGATGAGATTTATGAGAGCCATCAAAGTTCTCTAGAAAAATATTGCTTCCCATTCGAATTGATACAACCCATCGAAGATAGTTCGTTTTATTATTTAGTTCCAAAATGTGAACTTAATTTTGAAGCAATGACTCAAAATCCAATTGAATATAAGTATGGCCCACGATCTGTTGCCATGGGTGACTTTAACAACGATACTTGGCTAGATATTGCTGTTGCTAATTATTATGCTGATCATATAGCTCTATTTTTTGGATATGGTGATGGCACTGTGACAAGACCAGTTAAGCATCCGACTGGCACTGGATCTGCTCCGTACATGATTGCTGTTGGTGATTTTGACAACGATCATCGATTGGACATCGCCGTCGCAAATTTCGGTACCAACAGCATCGATGTACTTCTCAGATTCCAAAATGAGTCTTTCACGAACCAAAATGTACTTTCGGTTACATCATCTCGTCCTATTTGGATCCATATAGCAGATCTCAACAATGATACAGCACTAGATATTGTCACTGTTAATTATGGCACACACAGTGTAAGCATATTTTATGGATATGGAAATGGAGACTTTTCAAAACCAAGTACGTATTCTACAGGCTATGATTCTTTTCCATTTGCGGTTGTCAGTGGTGATTTTAATAACGACAAACAGATGGATCTTGCTATCGCCAATCATGGTATAAACAATGTTGGTATACTACTTGCAACTAGTAACAGTACTTACGCGAGTCAAATAACGTTTTCAACTGGTCCGAATTCTCATCCATACTCGCTTGTTGTTGGTCACTTAAACGACGACACCATACAAGATATTGCTGTTACCAACTATGGTAATAAAAGTGTGGGTGTACTTCTGGGTGAAGGTGATGGAACTTTTATGAGTCAAATGACTTATTCCCTTGGCATTGCTTCTCCATATTCTATCGGCATTGGTGACTTCAACAACGACAATCGAATGGATTTAGTCATCACCAATAATGGTAATGATAATTTAGCTGTACTTGTCGGATATGGCAACGGCACCTTTGCAAGCCCAAAAATGTATTCAACTGAATCTTCTTCATCAATCTCTGTTGCCATAGGTGATTTAAACAGAGATAATCGTTTAGACATTGCCGTCATCAACAATGATACGAACACTATAAGTATCATGCTTGGTTATGACGAGTTTTTTCCCATTCAAACGACATATTCAACTGGCATTAATCCATACTTTGTAGTTGTTGATGATTTTAATACTGACAACCATCTGGATCTTATTGTTGTCAATCAATATCAAAACACTGTAAGTGTCCGTCTCGGATATGGAAATGGTTCTTTTTCAAATCCAACAACATATTCAACTGGCTCTAATCCATACTCTATAGCTACTGGTGATTTTAACAACGACATTCATCTGGATATCGTCGTTGCTAATCGGGGTGATAACACTGTAAGTATCCTTCTCGGATATGGAAATGCCTCTTTTTCAAATCAAATGAAATATTCAACTGGCACTGGCCCGGTGTTTGTAGCTGTTGGTGACTTTAACAATGACATCAATCTGGATATCGTCGTCGCTAATTATGATGGCAACACTGTAAGTGTGCTTCTCGGATATGGAAATGGCTCTTTTGCAAATCAAGCAACATATTCAACTGGTGCTAAGCCAATCTCTGTAGCTGCTGGCAATTTTAACAACGACACCTATCTGGATATTGTCGTTGTTAATGTTGATGATAACACTGTAAGTGTCCTTCTCGGCTATGGCAATGGCTCATTTGCAAATCAAACAACATATTCAATTGGTTCTTATGCACAATCTATAGCTGTTGCTGATATTAACAACGACACATATCTGGATATCATCGTTACTAATGCTAATGATAACACTATAAGCGTCCTTCTAGGATATGGAAATGGCTCATTTACAAATCAAACGACATATTCAACTGGCTCTGCCGCACAATCTGTAGCTGTTAGTGATTTTAACAACGACAGCCGACTGGATATCGTCATCGCTAATTTTGGTGATAACACTGTAAGTATCCTTCTCGGATATGGAAATGGCTCGTTTGCAAATCAAACAACATGTCCAACTGGCACTAATCCAATCTCTGTAGCTGTTGGTGACTTTAACAATGATACCCGGCAGGATATCGTCGTCGTGAATTTTGGAGAAGCCACTGTGAGTATACTACTTCGACATGACAGAGGAGCTCTGAAAGATAAAATTACATTTACATCTGCTGATGGTTCTTTCTTGCGAAATTTTGCCGTTTCTGATTTGAACAATGATAATGTATTAGATATCGTCGTTGTCAATTATGGTACTGATAACATAGGTATTCTTCTTGGACGTGGAAATGGCACTTTTGGAAACCAAACCGTGCTCTCAACTGGCTTCAATTCTCATCCATACTCAATCGCTATTCATGATTTCAATAAAGACGGTCAAGCGGATATAGCAGTGGCCAATTATGCTGCTAAAAATCTTGTTACATTTCTGGGAAGTGGGAATGGAACATTTGAAAATCAAAGAAGTTACGGTGCACAGTTCCGTTTCACTCCATTGATGGTAGGTGTTGGCAGTTTCAACAAAAATGGATGTTCAGAAATTATTGTTGCGTATGATAATATTAATCATGTAGATGTACTTGTGACATATGAAGTCGGATCTTTCTATCCTCAAATGACATATTCAACACGCTTTAACCCACGCTCTGTAGCTATTGGTGATTTCAACAAAGACACCTATCTAGACATCGTCGTTGTTAATGGTGCTGACAATACTGTAAGTGTTCTTCTTGGCTATGGCAATGGCTCTTTTGCAAGTCAAATGATATATTCAACTGCCAAAGAACCACGCTCTGTAGCTGTTGGCGATTTTAACAACGACACCAATCTGGATCTTGTTGTTGTCAATGCTTTTAGCGAAACAGTAAGTGTCCTTTTAGGATATGGAAATGGCTCTTTTGCAAACCAAATGATATATTCAACAGGCTTTAATCCACAATTTGTAGCAGTTGGTGATTTTAACAACGATACCAATTTGGATCTTGTTGTTGCTAATGCTTTCAGCGAAACAGTAAGTATCTTTCTCGGATATGGAAATGGCTCTTTTGCAAACCAAATGATATATTCAACTGGCTCTAATCCACAATCTTTAGCAGTTGGTGATTTTAACAACGACACCAATCTGGATATCGTCATCGGTAATTATGGTGACAACACTATAAGTGTCCTTCTAGGATATGGAAATGGCTCTTTTGCAAACCAAATGATATATTCAACAGGTTCTAATCCACAATCTGTAGCAGTTGGTGATTTTAACAACGACATCGATTTGGATATTGTCATCGCTAATTATGGTAGCAATACTGTAAGTGTGCTTCTCGGATATGGAAATGGCTCCTTTGCAAACCAAATGATATATTCAACTGACACTGGCCCAACATTTGTAACTGTTAGTGACTTTAACAACGACACCAATCTGGATATTGTCGTTGCTAATTGGGATAATAACACTATAAGTGTCCTTCTCGGATATGGCAATGGCTCACTTGTAGATAAAATGATCTATCCAAGTGGCTTAAGTCCCAGGTCTGTAGCTGTTGGTGATTTTAATAATGATACCCGACTGGATATCGTTGTTGCTAATGCAAATGCGGCGAGTGTTAGTGTATATCTCGGATATCCCAATGAAGGTTTTCTATATCAAATGAGACTCATAACTGGCTATGGATCTCGACCTAGATCGTTTGCCAATGGAGACTTTAATAATGATGGTTACATAGATATTGTAGTAGCGAATTCAGGTACTAACAACATCGGTATTTTTCTGAGATATGACAATGGTTCTTTCGGAAATCAAGTAACATATCCAACTGATTCTCCTCCATGGTCTATAGCCGTTGGCGATTTCAACAACGATACCATACTTGATATTGTTGTCGTGAATTATGACAATGACACTATTGGTATATTTCTTGGATGGCGTAATGGTTCTTTTTCAAGCGAAAAAAAGTTTACGACCGGTTTCAAATCGGAACCAGTCACTGTTGCCGTTGATAAATTCAACAACGACAGCTTGTTAGATATTATTGTCGTTAATTATCGTATAAGCAGCATCGGAGTTTTGCTTGGCTATGGGAATGGCTCTTTCGCAGATGTAAAGATTTTTTCAGTTGGCTATGGATCTCTTCCATTCTCAGTTTCCGTTGGTGATTTGAACAATGATGGAAAGCTGGATTTTGCTGTTGCCAACGAAGGAACTGACAATTTAAAAATTTTCTTACAGACTTGTTTATAATATTTGAACTGTTATCTTGATTTTTGTTTCATTGATTTACTACTTCTAATTCATATATAGTGCTACTAACATTTTTTCTAATTCTTTTTTAGTGTGGATGTGTGTTGAGAATCAATAAATTTTACATAGAGACAAGAAATATCAAGTGAAGCTATTGTAGTACGTTTCAGTCTGGTAAATAATTTTGTCAGACGTTGAGTTTTTAAATAAAATTTGATTCAAGCAATCATACAACAATCTTGGGTGAGTAGAAATAGTGGCATTTCATGATAACAGTTGTTTCTGTCTTGCTAAGATGTTGTCAGGTGGATTTTGAAGATACTATACCAATGGCAATTCAATTTAATATGAAATTTTAAAACATAGGAATTACTATATATGATTGGTATTTTTAAGATTGTCCTTGTTGATGAATATAGGAGTTCTGATATTCTTTGCATGTTGATCATCCTTCGTCTATCTGGATTGTGTTGATAGAGTTTGTCAATACATTTAGAGTTTTGAATAGTGGTCATGCTTACGAGGGAACTTCGCGAGGTGCCCAACGCCGATTTCCTTCATTCACGCGTTGCTTGATAAAGGGCATCGAGATAGGAAAAAGCTCAAAAATATTGCGGCTGACAGCTCTTTCTTGACAAGTTATAGTCAATTTTCTATTTAGACTGATAGTAAAAACAAAATAAGTGAAAAATTTTGAGCGATCAATTTTCGACAGTGCAAAAACGATATCTTTTATAGAAAATAAACAAAATACAGCTCAGGATGCAACGTGAAAAGCTCTACAATCTACACAGTAAATCGTATTTTAATTGTGTACTTTTTGTTTCCGAAAAAAAGCAAAATCCCGTGCGACCATTTTCGCTACCCCGAAAAAAATCACTTTTTTCATACGAAGAGGAATTTCTTTTTTCTTATTTCGCACATAAAATAACTGGTCTTAAGTAAATTGTAGAGCTTTGTTTTTACTATCAGTCTACATGGAAAAGAAAATTTCTTCAAGCTTCTATAAGAAATTGGTACAGTACCACAAAGACTTTTGGTATGACCTAAGTATATATAATTATCAAAGTTTTAATTTATATGGCATCTAGTGATGTGAATGCCGTGATATCACTATTTCTTTTCAAGTAGACACTTTTTAAATTTTTTTTAAAAGTTTATATTTTAACCGAAACGAGGTCATTATCCGATACCGTTAATGTTTTCTTTAGTAGCATATAATGATGATTTTATATTTTTTTTTGTCATCACATCAAATCATCTTTTAATAGCCTCGAATACCTTTCTTAGCACATGAACTAAATCACTGTTCTTTTTGTCTCTATTATGTATATTCTTTGTTTTGCCTAGATCTGATCATATATACATAAATAGAGTTGCTCACAAGCAAATTTACAATAAGAAATCTGAATATCTTCACTATTTTGGCTTTTTAGAATAAAAGAAAATTTTTACTAACTATCTGTAAGCAAAAAAAGTGCCTCCGCCACTACTTTGAGAGTGTCCTAAGTGATATAACGAAATAAATTATTTTTTATGATTCAGCATTTTTAGAGAAGACCTTCTTTATTGAGTATAACTGAATAAATAACGTCCTATGGTTCAAGATTCAGTATCTTTTGGCAGAACTCTTTTAGTTCCGTTCAATTGCTTAGACAACGTAATGTGGTTAAGTATTGAAAGGCAGGGCCTTCCGGAGTTCTACATTTATCTAATAGAATTCCTCCGATTCAGCATAGTTGAAGAAATATCTTATTGATGTTCATGATTTACTCAGAAGAATCCTTAAGATTCGGTATTCTTTGATAAAACCTTTTTTGTTTCTATATATTTGGATTAAAAATAACCCATGGTACAACGTAGAGAGACAGAACCTTCGAGAGTTCCACACTAATAGAACAGTAAAATTTATAATTCAAATTTACCTTGATGAATGATAGTAGTTAGTGATTCACCTTCGTCAACTCAAGTTGTGTTCGTTGACTTGTGACGAATTTATCAATGGTAAATCCACGTCTCATCACCTGTTATAATATCACATAAACTGCCAGAACTACTTAGAAAATTTTCTACATTTTTTTGACAAAGTCTAATTCGTTCTTGCTTTTATTCATCATACGCTTGATAGGATACCCAGCGAGAGTATGAGTCTTTTCATCTCTTCGATAATCGTGAATAATTCGTTCTATTGTAGCATAAGAGAGAGAAGTCGCAATTATAATTTCATCATAACTTGAATGCGGTTCATTGTTGATAACTTATCGAACTAGTTCAATATTTTCATCTGTAAGTTTGGTTACTGGACGATCAGATCGAGGATCATCATTGATGTACCAACGAATAGGTTACTTAGAGACGGCAAGGATATAAGAAAAAATATTAGAGGATGTATGTCTGTTTATATGACAAGGTTTTAGAGAGGACATTACCCTGATATAATGGAAATAATGAAGAGACATCCAGACGACAGACGTCTTTTCATATAGCATGATGGTATTTAATACCTAAGTATAAGGACATTCTTTTATATGATACCCTTCATATCTATCAGCTGCACTCGTTCTTTCTTTATTCTTCTTCTCATCCATCAATTTTTATTAAAATTTCATCTCTCTCTATTTTTCCTCAACTATCTTTTCAATGTAGATGAAATCGAATAAAGGCGAGAGTTAGATGCACTAGATTTAGTACGCATGGAGTTAGATTTCGTACATATACTTAGTGGAGATATTACCTACGCATAGTTGTTGGAAGCAAAATGGCTTTGTCTTACTATTATTATTATTATAATTTATTATTAAATAAATAATTACGACTCGATGTTGTCTAAACATTATCCGTAATTTATTCTCTCTCAACCTCAATTTGAAGATTTTCTGTTACAATTAACATTTTCTCTTCCTTCATGAAAACCTTTTTTGTCCATCTTGAAACTGTTGGATATGATGGAGCATTAGATTCTAAAGCTGTTACAAGTTCTTCGTATATTATCTATAGATCTATTTTGAAAATAGTTCGAATTGTCATATAGTATTAATGGAATTTATTATCCATTTAAAAAAAATTTTTTTGTCAATGTTTTTCTTCGATTATAGTGAAATATAAATGGTGTATTTGACAAAATTCTAATTGATTTAACGAATTTTTAGTGAGCATGATTAAAATCATTTAAAAATTATAAAATTGTAATAGATTTTTATTTCTTGTTTTTAGAAAATTTTTATTTGATTATTCGAAAATTCTTCTAAAGGTAAAGAATTGAATAAATAGTATTCTTTGTTTTTAAATAGTTGCAGCTATTTAAAGACAAAAAAGAAAAGATTAAATGGCTATAGAGACCAGGGGCGGCGGAGCCCTTAGGCTTGGGGAGGCTTAAGCCTCCCATAAAAAGGAGTTAGGGAGGCTTGGGGAGGCTCAGATATTCGAAAATTTTTCACAGATATCATTCTGCTTTATTTTTCGGCAGTGATAACTATTTGAGCAAGTATTACTTGATTTTGAGGAAAAGCTTATGTTCAGCCCGATGATAGACGACAAACATTTATAATTGTATTAATTTCGACACATCTTCACATATTACTACTAGAGATTTTTCGATGAAGAGGATAGTCAACGCGTTGAACACATCGACGGTGCTCAGCGTATTTTTATCTATCATTAAAATTTTTATTATCATCCTCACTTCATTGTTTTAAGATTTTGAACTGATAATCAGTTATTTTTGCTTTGTGTTTTATAGGACGGACATTGCAACGAGTTCCCTTTCTGTTACTTTTTCACAATAATTCGAATATTCTTCTTCTTATTGCTATTATTATTAAATATATATATTTCGAACAATTTCATTCGCATACGTTTCGAAAGCATCAGCTTTCTTCAGTGTGTTGAATTCAAAATAGAACAACAAAATTACAAGTGCACAATTTTATATGTATATCTCTTTTTTTTATCTTTTCTTACAATACTGGTGCAGAAGATGAACTATAACCTATCTCGTCGAATTGACCGTCTTGTTTCTTCATTCATCTCGTTATTATAGGAAAAGAAAAAGAACAAGTATAGACACACATATATGACTTTTTTGTTTTCTTTAGTCAAGGTTCAAGTCTTCTTTGCTTATGTTGCTGATTAATTCATAAATTTTGCTAATGCAATAGAACTTTTGATCATTTTCCAAGCATGTAAATGAATGGATGCAGTAATACGTCTTTAAAAGTTGTGATGGAGCAATTGAAGATCTCTCTATCTCTTTCAATATTGTTTTTACATTTTTATTCGAAAAAATTTTTGAGCCTCCCCTAAAGTGAAATCGTTCCGCCGCCCCTGATAGAGACTCATTAAATAGCTCTAAGGATTCATTATATAGCTATGCAAATGTTTAAATAGTTGTAACTACAATCTAAAATAAAGTGTGTCGCAAAGATTATTTTGTGTTGTATTTCTTGCGTTCTTCGCTGTATATATAAATGTCGAGTGAAGAACGCAAAAGATGCTCGGTGAAATACATTTTATTTTAGTCTATGTTGAAAGAGAAGAAACAATGCAATCAACTTTTTCTTCCTCTGATGTTATAATAAAATCTAAAGCAGAACGTTTAATAATAAAGAATAAATAGAAATAGAATTTTTGTATTTTTAAAGTAAATATAAACGAAATTATCATCTATATATAAAGTAAAGATAACTTAATATCTTTCATCTTTTTACCATATGAATATGACAACAACAATAAGAACAAATACACCTCGGTTTATTCTTGTTACTGGTGCAGCAGGTAACATTGGTAGTTATTTTACTAAAAATGTTAATAAAGAAAAATATAAACTACGATTAATGGTTCGGTAACATATTTTCATATTTATATATAAGTTTATATTATTCAGGTACATCCATTGAATCCACGAGAAAATATTGAACTATTAAAACCATATGGTGAAATTATCGAGTGTGAATTAGAAAATGTTGAAAGTTTACTAAAAGCATGTGAAGATATTGATACAGTTTTTCATTTAGCTGGACAAGCAAATGCTAATGCAAGATGGGATTCATTATTAAATGATAATATAATTGGGTATTTATATCTATAATAATATCGTATTATTCTTTAAAAAACTTCATTATAGGACATACAATATATTTTTAGCGGCAAAAAAATCTGGTGTAAAGAGAGTTATTTATGCTAGTTCAGTTCGTGCTGTGTCAGGTTATCCGAAAGATACACAAGTTAAAACAACTGATCCAATTAATCCAGGAGATCTTTATGGTATGAAATTTTTTTAAATATTATTTATTTTTATTTGATTTCTTAGGTGTAAGTAAATGTTTTGGTGAAGCACTTGGACGTTATATGAGTGAACAAGAAGGAGTTTCAACAATTGCAATACGTATAGGTTCTTTTAAGCCTCATTCATTTTTAAAAGATGAATTAAAAAGTGTTGCACTTATGGATTGTTGGTTATCACAATCCGATGCTATTCAATTATTTGAAAAATGTATTGATGCACCAGTTACAATAAAATTTGCAATTGTACATGGTCTTTCACGTAATACATTTAATCGAATGGATATTAATTCAACATGTGAATTATTGAATTATGAACCAAAGGATAATTTTTTTGAAGAACATCAAAGTCTTAAATCATTAAATATAACAAATAGATTAATTGCACATAGTCTTCAGTGAGTTTTATCTTTGTTTTAGTACCAATTTCTACTTTTATTTTTATTATAGAGATCCGCATCAAAAATCTGGTCTTCGAGATAAATCACCAGAACAAAAAAAAGAGAATTAGATGTTAATATGTTTGTTAATTTTTTCTTCTGTAAATAAATACAGTTAATCTAGCAATTACATCCATGAAAAAAATCGTTATAATAAGTTTAAACTTCGTTACATCTTACCTATTGTCATTTTTTCAATGTACAGAGTCGAAAACAATATTATACCATTGGATTAGCACTATATTTTCAAATAGAATATATATTCAATTTTATATCCAATAGAAGCTCATCCAAAATGAAGTCCATTAGTACTAAACAATGAAAATTCTAGAAACTTTAGTGTGCTAAAACTCCAAAATTAGAGAATTCTGATCAGTGTTGTCATTATAATTCATTGATTTTTGAGTATCCAGTCTGATTAATATCAATCCGATTGAGTGACAGTGATCAACATGTACTAATACTATTTAGTATCGATTGTTATTGGCACTAGTACTATTGGATATTTGAAAAAAAATGAGTAAATATTTTTTTGAATAAGTTTTTCAAGGAATGAGATAGAGAGTTGCAGTTTTCACTAATGGAAAGAGGAGTTGAAGATACATTGAATAGATTTTCAATTGGCCTTTTTAAGAATAAATCTATCTGGTAAGTTATTTACACTGAATATTCAATTACCAAATATAAAATCGAATCAGTAATCAAAAATCTACAAAGTGATCAAGATTGAATATATGAATAATGTGCATTTTACTTGAGTCTTTTAATACAATTTTTCTAGCAAAATCTGTAAAAAAGAAAATCCCATTTTTCTACATTTTTCTTTTTTCATAAAAAATAATGTTTTTCCGATAATTAGAAAACTGAATGAAAGTATTTAGAAAATCAATATTAGATAATATAATATAATATACGATTCAATAGATCTTCATTTCCTCTTTCCAAAAGTGAAAATCAAAGCATTTTATCTTATTTTTGTCAAAAGTTATTGAAGAAAAAGAACTCATTACCTAAGTTCATCATTCGAGCCGTCTGAAACGACACCTTGAACAGTGCAGAAACGGTGTGATTCATACCTTAAACGGTGAAAAACAGTCGTCGTTTTCCACCGGTTTGCATCTTTTTTTCGCCGTTTTACGTGAGCTTCGATTTAGGGCCGTTTTTTCGCCGGAACATAAACAACGCAGTTTAAGGCCGCGTCCGATGAACAACGACGAGTTATAAGAAAATTAAATATTTTCCAATAAAAATAATAGTTATTATTTCTGACTAGCAATAAGATCGATCTAAATGAAAAAAAAACTAGCTTATATAAGTAAAATAGCTACCATTCACTTTTATAAATCCATTTGATCTAAAATAAAATAAAACGTATTGAATTATAAAAGATAAATAAATAAAGTATTTTTAAAATAAAATAGTACTTACGATTTTTTTCACATTAAGATGAATATAAATAAATAAAATATATTTTTAACAAATATAATGCCTGCGACTCTTTTTAATGCTCTGTTTGGTCTAAAATAAATAAAAAAATATTTAATTATAAATAAATAAAGAGAATATTTGAAAAGATAATAATACTTAGCATTCATTTGTGACGGTAAACCCAATCTAAATAATACTAAAGAATACGGCCTATTCTGCATGTATCTGGTGCATTTCTACGAGGAAAGCGACGAAAAAGGAGTATGCTAAAAGTATACTTTTCGTGATTGCTTGATAATCGAGATCGCATTTATCATCGTACAATATGAAATAGACATCGATTCAAAGGATATGCATGATGTCGTTAAATGTGTCTCAATAGGAACTTTCGATCGATCTATAAAACAGTTGAAAAAATTTGATTAGAGACGTACATTAATAATAAATAAAATAAAAGAAAGATATGAAATACATCTCGATAACAAGAATGAGCTTCATAGAAATATTCCAAAATAATGCCTCCACAATAATAGATAAAAATCAACAAGTGGTATTGCTAATATTTCATCTGACAATGTGTACTCACGCGTTAAAGTATCTTTTATAATTCGATGTAATAATGGTGTAAAACTTCAGGAAACGGTAGTCGTAACGACAGCCGTTTTGTACCGTTTACGGCGTCGTTTTCTTTCACATAGGTTCCTAGAAGCGAGTGATCACAGCAGTCTGCTTGTGATAATTTTTCCGTTTGTTTCAGTGGACCTACGATAGAAAAAATTTCGATTAATGCTTTTTTTGAAACGAATATTTTATTATTTACTAATTTTATTACTAGTTGTTGAAATTGCACTTGGTGAATTATCTGTTGCAAGTTTAGTTGTTGTATTAGCTGTTGTATTATTTGTTGTAACTTCATCAAAACTAATAGTTACATATTGATTTAAATCTTCATTAGGAATGGAATTAATATTATTCACAAATTCTTCATCACATGTACCCAGGACGTTCATTCCGACCGCCGAAAACGGCGCCCGAAACGGCTACAAAATGGTGCAATACAGCATTAATTTTCACTGTATTTCGCCGTAATCCTTGATCCCGTTTTACGAGCCTTTTTTTCGCTAGAAAACGGCCACCGTTTTTCGCCTTATTTTTATATATTTCTAGGTTGTCGGATTACGGCGACGTTTTGACGCCGTTCTCTTCAACCTGGGTAGAACACATATTTGTGTTTATATTGATAACTTCATGTATGTTACACATACGACATAATTCATTGTTCATCATTTCTACCATTTTTGACCACGAAAAATTTTCTTGCGTAAATGAATGGTTGATCTAATCTAAAAAAGAAAATTTTTCTATTTATTTAAAGATATGCAATATATAAATTAAAGTTGGTCAAACCAAATTACGAGAAATATCTATTCTTTTTGAGTTAGTACAAATGAAAAAAGTTAACTATAATGTGCATGCTTACATTTCTATTTTATCTGTACACACACATTTTTCTATTCTTTTCTATTCTGTTGAAAATTTTATTTCTTTTCATCTGCTTACTTGCAATAGATTAATCCGTATCCGTATATGTTATTAATAAAATGTGTATAATCAAATCACATCATAAATACTGTATATCGCGATGAGTTGACGAAATTCACAATTCATTCTGATATTGGCCTTGGCCAATCCGAGATTCGCCTTACTGTTTCAGTTCAATCTTAGAATGAACATATGTTCTATAAATTATCCAAGAATGCCCTGTAAACATGTTCGTCCAATGTCAGATCTGAATATGGATGTTGCCAAACTTGGATCTCAAATTTGCCTAAGCCAATCTGAGGTTGAATGGAATATCAATTTAGACGCTGACATATATACATATATAATTTTATTGAAAATAAAGAGAAAATTGATAGTAATATTGCTAGTCTTATAACAATTAATAAAGGTATATAATAATCAAATAAACTAGAGCTTTCAGCATATCAAATGCCATCATCAGTAGAGAGGAAGAAGAGAGAAGAGTGAAATTGCTTGATTTATTGAAATTATTATCGAATATGAAATACGAATAATTAATTTCATAACGTTGGTAATCGTTTCGCCTATGTAACTATCGAAAATTTCATAATAATAATATAATAAACATAGGTCTTGTTTTACATTTTATTGAAAATAAAGGGAAATTGATAGTAATATTGCTAGTTTTATAAGTTACATAGACAAAGCAATTAATGGAATTAATTATTTGTATTTCATATTCGATAATAATTTCAATAAATCAAGCAATTTCACTCTTCTCTCTTCTTCCTCTCTACTGATGATGGCATTTGATATGCTGAAAGCTCTAGTTCATTTGATTATTATATACCTTTATTTATTGTTATAAGACTAGCAATATTACTATCAATTTTCTCATTATTTTCAATAAAATTTTAAAACAAGATCTATGTTTATTATATTATTATACATATATATAACATTTTGCATTTTATGCCCATCATGCAAATTATAATGATCAATATTCGACTTTATCATTAATAACAAATTGTTCTTTTATAATTCATTTCGTGTTTTTTATTTTTATCATTATTCTGAATTACTTATTATTGAAGCACAATTTATTTATATATTTGTTAATTAAAGCCATCGATGTGAAGCTGGCACCATGAAAACAAGAATTTTATAAAAATGAATTTCCGTCCATGAAAGTCACACCATTCGACGCAGAATTTAATTCTGCATCGAATGGTGATGTTTTTCTCAACGGAAAAACGTTTGGTAAAATTTTCACCTGGATGTTTTTTTTCTCATGGAGATGTATATATGTGCATATATGATGTTGAAGAGAGAATTTCTCTCTTCACATCGAATTCCCATCCATGAAAGTAATACCGTTCGATGCAGAATTACATTTTGCATCGAATGGTAATGTTTTTATCAACAGGAAAACGTTTGCTAAATTTTCACCTGTATATTTTTTTTCTCATGGGGATATATATATATGTCCATATATGCCGTTGAGAAGAGAATTTCTTTGTGCAGATTGAATTCCCATCCATCAAAATGAGTCCAATCGATTCAGAATTTAATTCTGCATCGAATGGTGATACTTTTATTTATGGGAAAACGATTGGGAAAAATTTTACCGAGGAGTCCACGAAAAATAAAATTTATTCCGTTTTGCTTTTCTATATACGTTCAAAATCCCTTTAGGTCCCTTTTGGATCCCTTTAGGTCCCTTTAGATCCCTTTAGGTCCTTTTAGGTCCTTTTAGATCTCTTTAGATCCCTTTAGGTCCCTTTAGATCTCTTTAGATCCCTTTAGGTCCTTTTAGATCCCTTTAGGTCCTTTTAGGTCCTTTTAGATCCCTTTAGGTCCTTTTAGATCCCTTTAGGTCCTT
>JAJEKB010021031.1:829858-857358 GCA_022393335.1 Macrotrachela quadricornifera
CTAAAGGGATCTAAAAGGATCTAAAAGGACCTAAAGGGATCTAAAAGGACCTAAAGGGATCTAAAAAGATCTAAAAGGACCTAAAGGGATCTAAAAAGATCTAAAAGAACCTAAAGGGATCTAAAAGGGCCTA
The DNA here is from genome assembly GCA_022393335.1 of Macrotrachela quadricornifera. Lineage (NCBI taxonomy): Eukaryota > Metazoa > Rotifera > Eurotatoria > Philodinida > Philodinidae > Macrotrachela > Macrotrachela quadricornifera. The sequence goes on from JAJEKB010021031.1 coordinate 829,992, forward strand.
AAGGGATCTAGAGGGACCTAAAAGGATCTAAAGGGTTCTAAAAGGACCTAAAAGGATCTAAAAGGACCTAAAGGGATCTAAAAGGACCTAAAAGGATCTAAAGGGATCTAAAAGGACCTAAAGGGATCTAAAAAGATCTAAAAGGACCTAAAGGGATCTAAAGGGATCTAAAAGGATCTAAAAGGATCTAAAAGGACCTAAAGGGATCTAAAGGGATCTAAAAGGACCTAAACGGATCTAAAGGGATCTAAAATGACCCAAAAAGGGATATAAAGGGATCTAAAAGGATTTAAAAGGATCTAAAGGGATCTAAAAGGACCTAAAGGGATCTAAAGGGATCTAAAGGGATCTAAAGGGATCTAAAAGGATTTAAAAGGATTTAAAAGGTCTATAGGATACTCAAGTAATAAAACGTTAAATGTCACTTAAGTAAAAGCAAAATTTTATGTAGAAAAGTGAAAATTCTGTATAGAAAGTAAAACGGAATAAATTTTATTTTTCGTGGTCCTATGATTTTACCTGGATCTTTTTTTCTCTTATTCATATATATGTATAGGAGAAAGAAAAAACGTCCAGGTGAAAATTTTACCAAACGTTTTCCCGTGAATACAAATATCACCATTCGATGCAAAATGTAATTCTGCATCGAACGGTATTACTTTCATGGACGGGAATTCGATGTGAAGAGAGAAATTCTCTCTTCAACATCATATATGCACATATATACATGTCCATGAGAAAAAAAACATCCAGGTGAAAATTTTTACCAAACGTTTTCCCGTTGATAAAAACATCACCATTCGATGCAGAATTAAATTCTGCGTCGAATGGTGTGACTTTCACGGACGGGAGTTCATTTTTATAAAATTCTTGTTTTCATGGTGCTAGCTCCGTCGTGCTAGCTTCACATCGATACTAGAACGAATGTATTGATATAGGTGTAATTTTATACACGTCAAAAATTTGGATTTATTCTAAGAAAATGATAAAAAAAACCAGGGACATTAATCATGAATATTTCTCTCTAGATACAAGATAAATAGAAAAAATACATATGAGATCAAAGTTAATTTTAAAAAAAAAAATATATATACATAGAAAATATTGTCATTACTTCTCTATTACCATTTTCACATGATATTACATTGATTGGAAGAATTGAAGAAAAAAAATTCTCATTAATCATAAACTCTAAACTATTAGAATTTGATGCTAGAATTATTAATCTTTTAGACATTGATAGACGATATTATTAATTCCCTTCCAATAAACAAATGCTTTTGTAATAATCAATAAAGAAGACTACTCAAAAATAATAAAATAATTGCTACATATGTGTACGAAAACAAAAACATTTTATACCTCATATGGAAGTATAGTACAATGAAGGTGGAGCCCTGGCTCATATTTCCGAAAAAAAAATGCACAAATTTCATCATGAGTTTATATTGAGTATGCAAAATTTTTTTAAACCATAATACGTTCAGCTTGATGTTAGATAGTATCATAAACGGCAAACCAGTTACGTTTAAGAAAGATTAAGTCTTTGGTAGAGAACAAGAAGGCCATATGAGAGTGACTCGATATTTGAGAAAATTTTAGGAATATTATTTCGACATTGCTGATGTGTATCTGAAAATGTTATTAACACAACTTATAGTGCATATATTGTCCGATGAACCAACACTAAAATATTATTTTCCAAAGAATACGTTGTCATTGATGTTTAAACTAACTATCAAAAGATCTCGTTAGCACACTGTGTGAGATAATATTTATTGTGCATTTATTTTCGCCAGAAAAGTAATAAAAATATGCATTGCTTTGAAAGATATATGATTAAACACTCTACAATATACATAGAAAAAGGTTTCTTTTGTTTATTGCAATAAATTTGGCAAGAGAAAAAAGAAAAGCTGTAAGACACATAATAATATTTTAGGATAACAGTAGAATGAATTTTTATATGGAAAAATATGTATGACAAAATATTTTTATTACTTTTGACAAGATGCAATGTAGCAATTTTTTATATATTCTATCTTTCACTGTTCTAAGAACTCATCAGTCCTGTTAATCTAAGACATTTGCTGAGAATGTTATAGATTTTTCTATTATTATAATGACACTAAAGAACATATATAAGTTCTATATTTTACTTCAAAGAGACTACATTGACAAGCTTTTTTTAATCGTTTCCTTATAATTTTGAAGACTAAAACTATCGTTACCATTAATTGGCATGATGAAGAAATATACTCTTAGTTATATTATTTAATTTATGAGTAACGCTATGATTATATATGATATGACGGCCTGTAATATATAGAAATATTAATATATAGTCTTTACATACTAAAATCCATTTTGAGATTGAGACAAAAAGTAGCATTTTGTTTTATTCTTTCATGCTAGAAAATCAGTTATTTTCCCCTTCGAAAAACTCTCTTCTGGCAAAAACATCTATTTATTTATCTATATTTAGATTTATTTGTGTATCTTAATGAAAAGAATTTTATCTTAAAGTCGTTTAAGTGCAAGATCTCTAACAATGCCTTTCTTGACAAATTCCGTAAATTCTTCCAAATTGAGTTTATAGTCATTATTTTTATCAGCTGGTTGAAAATAACGAAGAAGCATATATGGATTGGAACCGGGCACAATAGCAGTCATAAAGACAGCTAATTCATTAATATCGATTGTATTTGAATGATCAGTATCAAGTAAAGTAAATGCTTCAGGTATGTCGTTAGTTGCATATTCTGTCATTAGAAATGGTCGAATTACTTTTGTGAAATCATCAAATGATAATTTTGGCTTTTTAATTGTAGCTGCGATTTGTTCAAAATCATCGCGTCTGACATGAACTCGATGTTGATTCGTTTTTCCTTTACCAAGAATTTCATCATAGACATATTCAGCTTCGGTAATTTTATCACCCTTTCGATGGAAATATTCGTGAACGCGAGTTTCAATTTTATCACTCATCGTAAATTGTATCCTAATAAGATATTTATAAAAAAGAGCAACAATTTTTATATTATTACATACTTGTCTTAACGTGACGGTTGATAAAAGTAGATGATTATAGTTGTTATTGTTATTCTAGTGGAAACGAAACAATATTTATATAGATAGTTTTCTATTAATTTTATGGCTACTGAACAAATTAAATAAACACATATTAGTCAAATTAATAACATATTATTTTTTGAAGAATCTTTCTAGCTGAGTATCTACTCTTTATTTACATCAGTTTTCTTTCCTTTCGAGTAATTTGGATCTTTTGTAGTTCGACCAATGATAAGGCACTTTTCCAGGTCGGCTAATACGAAGGTTGCATATAGTCATGGATATATTCGGTCGTAATACTAAGATAGGTAATAGGAGAAAATGCAATCGTTTACGACCGTGTCTGTTCGATCTGGAATATAAATTTATGACAAAAGATCGAACGTTTGTTAATTCTGATTTTGTTTGATTTACTCATTGTTGTTAATATGTTTTCAAGGTAACTAGAAGACTAACACTATATATAATGTGTCTGTGAGAGTTAGATTTAAAAGATTTATAGAACACTAGATAGTTCTATTTTAGAAATGAAATTCCGAAATGACCATTTAACGATGACTTTTCTTTTCATCCTTAATATGTCTTACCTGTCAAGCTATGTCTTAATATATATATATATGAAAAAAAAATGATTATAATCGATCGTTCTTTGACAAAGAGAATTTTTTTTCTTCTGCTCTTATTTCACTTCAGTCATAATTGAAACCTTTTAGATGATAGAAAAATATAAACAGACATAAGCATTTTTCATGTCCTTCAAATCAGAAAAAAAGAAAATTCAAGTTGTATTATTATCGCTGAGCAACGACTATTGAAGTTCCATTAAAAAAAAGTTTTTTTCTTCAGTGTTGCTTTGAGCGATATTGTGACAATTTGTGAAACAGATCTTGATGCTTAAACTTTTTACAAAATATCATCAGAATAAACCTGTATATTCTTAATGTTTTTTTATACTAACGAAGAAGCTATCCAAAGTGATTAACTGTTTTAGAGCCCATACTTTGGACATATAGAGAGGACTCTTAGACTAGTAAACTTCTAAAAATACGTGGGTCCTAGGTGCTTCTTTCGAATGCTATGGCTATTTGACTGATTTTCAAACAATAGTAAGGTAATTACAAAAAAGTCGAAGGACGAAATTTTGCTTCTATTTTTGCTGAAAACTTTACCGTATATTAAGGATCATGACACCTGCATATGAGTAAAATTTTGTCATTTGACTTTTCTGTAAATATCTAGCTATTAACCAAAAAATCAACCAAATGGTCATAGTATTCAGAAGAAACGTTATGGGCTCAAGTTCTTTTAAAATTATTCTAATCTAAAGGTCCTCTCTATATGTCTAAAGTATAGGCTCTAAAATAGTTAATCACTTCGGATACCTAACCCTCAAGTAGTCCATGTAATCACGAAACGCACTTTCAACGTATCTAAACGTGTTTTTGTTGAAAATTTTGGTGTATCACTACATCTCTTAGACGCGTTCAAGTTCTTATTTAAAATGTGTTATTCACTTATTTATCTTGTGCGCAATGGTTCTACAATTTTGCAAACGTGTTGAAAACACAAGATGCCGACTCATTCAGATGCGACGCAAAAATGTGCCACGTGTGGATGAGAAGGAAAAGGTCTCTGAATATATCTAAACGCAATCAGACAATGGAAAGATGTTCTGATTCATTATTTTCGAAGCGCAACTGGGTCTATAGAGAGGACTCTTTCACTATTTTGAAGAATGTTTTATAAGATTTTGTTTTATATAAGAAAGAATGTTAAAAAATTAACTATGTGAGATCAAACAGAAATTCTATTAAAAGAATTCTTGATGAATAACATGTTATTTTTCATAGTTCTGTCATGGCTATTTATGAGACATTATCACGTAAACTTATTACACATGCCTCAAAATAGTAAAAAATTTCTTACAACATATGCTTTGTATAAAAGTAATAAACGATGACAAGTAAAATGTTATTTTTCAAGTATTCTTCAGATGGAATTTGTGTTTGATTTCACATTGTTAGTTTATTAACATTCTTATGTAAAACAAAATTTCATAAAAACATTCTTCAAAATAGTATAAAAAGAATAATTATTTTCTGTATTCTTTATATTTCTATGTGCAATATAATCTAGATAATGCATAAATTGATCTAAGTCTAAGATTATTAAACCTTTGGATGGTTCAGATGTAGAAAAACTATAGTATGTTGAACAATAATAAAATAATATACTGTCTACAATTATTATAAATGATTGAAACAAAACGGCATTTTTAACAAATAATTCCAGAAAAATTAGTTTTTCTTGAATTGTGTCATAACAATTGATGATTGTCAATCGGTTGATATTATTTTGAATAATTTTCACAGTTTAAATCTATACTTTTATTGCCTATGTGAATCTATATTTGATATGTAACAATTTAAATACGAAAAAAGTGTATCAATCTTTATTGAAAAATGATTTTTTCGTAGCATCGAAATCTGATTGCTCAAAATTTATTTGATTTTCAAAGTAAAAAATACAACCAGGAAAAACAGCAGCCGTATGGAAATTGTCTTCTCTTTTTCCTTTAGATCTCTTGGGATGTTTTATTTTCTTAATATAATATACTAAGTGTATAAAAATTGAAATGTAAAGGACGAACATTCTTATTACATTAATCCAAAATAAGATTAACTATGAAGAGAAGAGAAAGTATGCAAATACCTTTGTAGATTTACGTACAAAATAAAATCAAATAAATACTATAAAAAATATATTTAAGGATTAAATTGATCTTTAAATCAATTTTCGATTAAAGTCATGGAAAAGTTTAATGAATGAGAAAATAAGAAAGAAATTATTAAACATAACAAAGACATAATGTTTGAATACAAGAGTATTCCCCTACTTTTCATCATATGTTGGTGGTGTTCAATGATAAAATGCAATATTCAAATGACACAGGAACGACTTCAATCACATATAACTGGTGGATACAAAGGTAAATTAATTTGACATTGTATAATAGTATTTATTATAATGATATACATTTTAGACAGCATGATATTTTTAGATTGCAAACAATATAAAAATGATTATGATATTCTTTATCATTTTCCGTTTTATATCATGATTAATCCAATAACAGATGATTGGAATAAGAGTATGGCTCATATGGATTATTCAAATAATTTTGTCTCAACACTTACATTGACAGATCAAGGTAGCAAGATTCCAGAAAGTATCTTCTGCTTAAAAGAACTTAAATATTTAATTATAAAAAACATGATTTTTACTAACGGTAATTAGGTCATTGTTATGGTTTTATAATATTGATCAAAGATTTTTGTTTTAGGTGTTGTACCAGATACTTTGGTAAATCTCCAGCGTCTTCGACGTCTTGAGATTTCTAACACGGTCATCACCAATATGACCAATCAGTTAGCGACTCTTACTCGTCTCTCTTGGTTAATCTTAATTAATTGTTCTCTTCATCATATGCCTAATTTGAGTAATATGTCTGATCTATCACATGTTCTACTTGAACAGAATTATTTATCTAAAATTGATGGATTGAATAGTAATATTTATAATCTATTGCTTTCAAATAATCTTTTTACTGAAATACCAACTTTGAAAGAACCAACATATCTCGAAGAACTTATTATAGATAATAATCCTTTAAAACATATTATGATGATAGATTCTTTTATTAATTTAAAAAAAGTTGATCTTCACAATACAACACTTTTATTTATTCCACCTACAATCAATAAACTTCAGAAGATTGAATATCTTGATTTATCTTATAATAAACTATTTTATTTACCTGAAGATATTCGTCGATTGAATAAACTTAATATTCTCTATGTTAATAATAATTCATTTTCTAATCGAGAAATTCAAACAATTAAATCATATTTTGATATAAGTCATCCAAATATTACTTTGCGTATTTAGTTCATGCTTTTTGTAATATATTATATTAATAAAAAATCTTGAATTTTTCTATTGATTTTTTATGCAATAAATTTATTAAAAAACTGTTTGCCATTTGGTGTAAAAATCGAACTGTCTGAAGATGTTTGTTTCTACTGTATCATATGATTTATAAATGGATTTTCTCTTAGACAACCAATTTAGAGAACATCATGTACTATCACGATTCTTGACAATAAGCACAAACATTGCAAACTACCATCAGTCGCAAGAAGCAGTGTCTATCGGAGAAAAGAGAAAACAAGGTAAATCAGTCAAGGTTAAACATGCTTTGGTGGTATAGTGAGCTTTCTTTCACTCATTGTAATAAATTCTCAAAAACTAAAAATATAATGAATTCAATTTTAAATCTTTAAACTTTCTAATCAATGATTTAATAGAACAAACGGATTTGAATCAACTCGATTAAATATTTTACGTTAACCTTATTCATTGCATTAATCTATGATAAGATTTACTTTGAAAAGAGAAGAGAATATGCAAATATTTTTATTGATTTATGTACGAAATAACATCAAATGAATTACTAAAAAAATATATTTAGAGAGAAGGCTGACAAATTTTGACAGAATATCGATAGATATTTCAAATAAAATGTTTGTTCACAAAATTATTTTCCTAATTTTTATCATACATTGTTGGTGTTTAATAATAAAATGTAATGTTCAAATGTCAAATAAACCATTTCAATCATATATAACTGGTGGATACAAAGGTAAGTTAATTTGATATTGTAGAATATTCTTTATCATCATTATATACATTATAGGTATTGAAAGAAGAAGAAGCAGCAAATCAGTTTTTGATTGCGAACAGTATACAAATGATTATGATATTCTTTATCATTTTCCGTTTCCTATTATGATCAATCCTATGTTACATTATTGGGATAGTAACATTGCTACTATGGATAATACGAATACTTTTGTTACTTCACTCACACTTACAGAAAGAGGAAGTAATGTTCCTGAAAGTATATTTTGTTTTAAAAAACTTGAACGTTTGGTCATTCTCAATATGGCTTTTATCAATGGTAATAAAATTATTCTCTTATGAGAAAATACAGAATTGATCAATTGCTTTTGTGTATAAACAATAAACTATTCTCACTACGATCTATCTTTGAGCAAAAGTTTCACATCAGAATTCTACTTGAAAGTGATTGATTAGTTCTTTATTGAATCTTTATTTTAGGTATTCTACCAGATACTTTAGTAAATCTCCAGCGATTGTATGACATTCAAATTTTGAATACGTCTATCATCAATATGACTAATCAATTAACATCTCTAACTCGTCTATATTCTCTAACTTTAAATAATTGTTCACTTACTAAACTACCTGATCTTATCAATATGCCTGATTTACGACATGTTTATCTTGATGATAATCATTTATCTAAAATCGATGGATTGAGAAGTGAAGTTGACTGTCTACATCTTTCTAACAATCAATTTACCGAAATTCCAACTATGACGAGTCCAACCAGTCTTGCTATTCTTCGTATGAAAAATAATCCTTTAAAAGATGTGATGAAATTGGATATTTACACTAATCTCGCATATATTGAACTTCAAAATACATCAATCTCATTCATTCCATCTACTATTGATAAACTTTGGCGACTTGATTATCTTGATTTATCTTTTAACAAACTGGTTTATTTACCTAAAAGTATTTACAAATTAAATTATCTCAGCTATCTCTATTTAAACAATAATATGTTTTCCTCGGATGAAATTCAAGCAATTAAAATGGAATTTAACAGAACTCATCCAAATATTACTTTACGCATTTAATTATGTATTATGTTTTCATTCATAATATAAATAAAAAAAAATAACTCTAAAAGGATATGTAAGATAATTATGAAAGTAGATACAATTAATCCTTGAAATAGAAATTCTTTTTTATGTCTATAAATTACAATAAATCGATGTTAGTTATTGCATTACACAAAGACTGTGCAACATACGATCAATTTTATTATTAATTTATAGAAAAAACAGTAATCTCTGTCAGTACTGTTCTCTTCTTTTGATAATAAACTTCAGAGTAAGAGTATTTTTGTTCAAACTGGATCTTGATCGATGCTATGTAATCACCTTGTCTAATAAGTTAATCAGTTCAGTATCGGTATCGACGTCAAGTATCACACGTGTGATTACCAACAACAAACACATTTATCATTCAAATAGTTTTTAACAGATAGTTTCAATACTAAATATGTTCCAATTCATAAAAATGTACTATTCTACACTGATACATAATTTGCCGAACTTTGTATAAATAATACATTATTACTTAGCAGAGAATCTTTCTTTCGCTGACTTTTAAATCCGGAGTAATATATCCATGGTTCGAAATTCTGTTCTCCATTTCAAATACTTGCATATATTTCTTGCATTACCGACTTTCTGTATATGTTATATAATTATATTTTAGGAAAAATCGTCTACAATAATTGACCTTGAAATCAATCTGGAGTGCCACTAATCTATATGATTTCCTTAGAAGATGTAGAAATATCTATACCAATTGGATTTGAGATCAACTGAAAAAAACTCATCTTCTTGAACTATTCATGGTTTTTCAATAAACAAACATATTAAATTTAGCCAACTCATTAGCTAAAAATATTTTTCATACATGGAATTCAACATGTCATGCCTATCTTACTAGAAATAATATGCCAACAACTTTAGATAGTTTACAATATTTTGAAAAAATAATTTATCATTTTTTCTTCTATAAAATTACTTTCGATAACCAACGGGGAAAACAGCGGACTTCATGTTCCCAAGAGACTCAAGTCTGCAGTTTCTTTCCTGCAATTATTCAAGAATAATTCCCAAAATGAGAACAATTTTGTTCTATTATGAGAATTAATTAAGGGAGAAGTAGTATACCTTAGGACACTGGAATTCTGAGTCTCCACATGACCCTATGTAACTCCAAAGATCTGAAGTTGGATGTTTTTCCTTGTCAATAACTATTAATAATTTTTGATAATAGTATACGTCATCATAACTCTTAAAGAGATGCCGCATCCATAGGATTTCCATCTCATTATGAAAAACATTTTTTTGATTTTAGCCTAGAGATTATTCTTAAGGTGCATTTCTCTGAAGCGATGCCATATCTCTCATTATATGACTTCATGCCAAAAATGAGTTATTAAGGAAGTCGAAATTTCTATTGAGTGCATATTTTATTCTACTATGGTCTATCAGAATCTAATACGGTCTTCTTGCTGCATATGTTCTCATCTAAACCCACAGTAAAACAGGCAATCCAGTGTATCACAACTCTCTTATACTTAAGGTAATCCAAAAGTAATGACAGAGGTACTTTTTTTCTATAGAAAGCTTTAAAAAATAGTTTCTTTTTTAATGAAAAGATAGAGCGTCTTTCGCTCTATTTTTCTGTTCTATTGAATCATTGTTCAACTAAGATCATAATGGATGTGACACTTTTAGATTTCACTTTATTATCATATTAAAAACGCAAAATATATCACAAAATGCAGCGTGAAAAGTTGTACAACTTATATAGAACCGCTTATTTCGTAATTGCACTATTTCGTTTTCAAAATGGATAAAACTTCGAGCTACGAAATTTCGACGTTGTGAAAACAAAAGGTGTAACAACAAAATAAACGGTTCTATATGAATTGTAGAGCTTTTCACACTGTATCTTGTGATATATTTTGTTTTTTTAATATAACATATTAAGTGACACTAAAATGAAATGTAAAAGTATAACATTTTTCATACCACCCCCTCTTTGATCTAAATTCTATCAGCTAGTTTTCAACAAAAATTGTTCTTATAGAAATTTTCTTATTATGATCTTAGTTGGACAGTAATCCACAGCAGTGTCACATATCCAAGAAATCGGGGATCTTGGAGATCTCCTGATCGATGTTATCCATAGAAGCATTTTCACCCTACTTATCTATTACACGTAGCCGATATAGCCTTTATCTTTACTAGAGATGCGGTATCTCTGCAGGGAGATGCATCTCCCGCACCATTCCTAGGCTAAAATTTGAAATTTTATTTTTTAGTTTTATCCTAGGAATGGCGTTGGAGATGCATCTCCCTGCAGAGATACCGCATCTCTACTAGAGATGCCGTATCTCCAATCAGATCTCTGAGAGAGATGCCGCATCTCCAGGATACGCATCTCCTGATAAAAATTTTTTTTTGATGGTGAGGGCGAAAACACACTCACAAGGATCTTTGTCGATGAGGGTGAGGGTGAACACATGAACACTAACACAGGGCATCTCTCTCGCTGAGGGTGAGGGGGAAAAGAGGGACACGAGGCATATCTCTAAGATACCTGTTGGAAGATCCGGCATCTCTGTTAGATTGAAAGACTAAATTAGCTACATATAATATATAAGTAGGATGAATATGCTTATATAGAGAAGATCTTCCAGGAGATCTCCAAGATCCCCGATTTCTTGGATATGTGACACCTCTCGTAATCCAATAGTATAGAAAATAGAGCGAAGAACGCTTTATCTTTCCATAAGAAAAAAGTACCTCCATCACTACTTTTAGATTCCCCTAAGTAGATGTCACACCTCTTGCATTGTCCCTATGATAAAAATAAAAAGAAAAACTTTTTCATAATGAAATAGAAATCCTATATATGCGACATTTCTATAATGGAATATGATGAGAAATATAATATCTCTTATAGATTTGACAAACTGAATCATCGAGGTTTTTTCAAACATTAAAAATATAGATTCAATTGTGTTCGAATTATTATTATTTATATTTTCCCATGTTTCTGAATGATAACAGCGTCAGTTACATAGGACTTTTGCTTGTTTATATCTATATCTGTTTGTTTTAATATTTTTGAAATAATAATCCATTAGATTTAAGAGTCTTAGTAAAAAAATGTAAAGGACAAAATAATCTGAAAAAGTAGAAAAATATTTTAGCAACAAGAGAAATGATAATCCTGATTAGCTTCTATAGCTTTAGTATTATTATTAGAGTAATAAAAAAGTCCAATGAAGATACCGCGTAGTTTTACGAAATTCAAATGAAGTATAATTATCTTATAAAAATAGGTAAGAATATTATTTAATTTGTTTTTGATTAAGTCTACCATTGACCGTATTGTAAATTAAAATCCTTGACATAATTAATCTAGGTCATATTTTATATGGTTTTGATGTATTTTATACAGCATAGTAGTGACGTATGACATATAATTATATTTATCAAATTAAATATCATGTTCAGACGATTTTATTTTGTTTTATCTCCTTCGACATTTCTTTTCCGTAATACCTTCTTTTTTTTTCATTAGTTAATAATACTATTCTATATAAAAGATTATATTTATAGATTTATAAAATCTTTAATAAAACTAACAGGAATATTACATTGAATTGTAAAATGTCCTCATTAATTGAATTATTAAATACAGCATCTATACAAGTGAATATATATGTTGGTATAACATTTTTTTTATTTGGTTTAATTGGTAATTTAATGAATATATTAATATTTTCATCATTATTAAAAATAACCGTATTTCCAGCAAGTCCATTTCGTCTATATATATTAATAAGTGCAATTGCAAATTTAGTATTTGTTTGTTATTTATTATTAACACGTATATTAATGTCGGGATTTTTAATTTCAATAACAAATACAATTAATTTTATGTGTAAATCACGTTTTTATATTGGACAAATTAGTATGTATACATCACTTTATTGTACTTGTTTTGCAACAATTGATCAATATTTTTTAACAAATCGATCAATTAAAATTCGTCAATTAAGTAATATATCATATACAAAATTAATATTATTATTAACAATAATATTATGGTGTTTAATAAATCTTCCAATATTATTTCTTTATAATGTATATCCAAAACCAAATAGTTCATCAACAGTATGTACAGTATATTCATCAATATGGTCATTTTATTATACATATATTCAAAGTTTAATATTTCTTTGTATATTACCATTATCAATATATATATTATTTACAATATTAACAAGAAAAAATCTTCAATTAATTCAAAAATTAAGACGATCATCATCTCGTCAAATGATTCAAATAGTTTTTGCACAAGGTATAGGTATGACATTATCATTATTAATAGCAACTGTTCAAATAATATATCAACAAATAACAATGAATATTCAAAAAGATACATTACGTAATGCACAAGATAATATGTTTAATACAGTTGCAAATTTATTAACATATGTTACTTATTTTGGTGATTTTTATATTTATTTATGTTCATCAAAAATTTTACGTCAAACATTAAAAAATCTTATTTTTAATCGTCAACAAATACAAACAGTAAGAACAGTAACAATGTTTTCAACTCAAAATCAACAATTTGTTCAAACAAATCATAATAAAGTACGACCAACATTCAAAGACAATAATTAATTAAAAAAGAACATATTCAAAAAATAAGTCATCATGAGAAAATATTTTCTATAAAGACTTGATCTGTACTTCCCCTCAGCTTTCTTTTTAACTAAAATTTGTCCTGAATCTACCATGGGCCAAATTTTCATGGAAAATATTATTTTTAGTGTACTTTTTCATTCTGATTCTGATTAATGTATATAATCCACCTTTAAAATATTGCTTTTTTTTGCTGAGACTAAAAATAGTTAGACAATATGAAAACGTGAGGAGATGGAATATGAGCGTCAACTCTTTTAATGACATTGTATATTTATATTTAATATTGTCTCGTATAATATTTCCCATATAAATTTTCTAGACATTTTTTTTTCTAATCCTTTCGTAGTGGGCTTATCTTTAGTCGTAAATATATCTGTATTCTATTCAAGAATTTCTTGGGATGTACTAAAAGTTCGTATCCTGCCATTTAAAGAACTTTGTTGGATGGAATAAACTGATTCAGAAATAGAAAATAAATGTATCGTGTTGTAGAGCTTTTCGAGCCACATCGAATGGTGTATAGTAAATCCTGTTTCCATCAAACTCTCAAGGACCTAGAGTCAATTTACTGATGGACGACTACACACTCATACCTATCTATATCCGAGGACCACATACGATGTTCTGTAGTCAATTGACTTTAGATGCTTCAGAGTTCGATGAAAACAAGATTTACTATATACCATTCGATGTGGCTCGAAAAGATCTACAATATAATATGTTTGTTTCTTATTTCTGAACCAGTTTACTACATCTGACAAGATCCTTTAAATAGTGAGATAGGTACTTTTGGTACATCCTAACTAGTTCTTATTACCATCTAGAGAGATTTACACGTCTCAAGTTGATGGTGCTTTCTATCATCGCCGAAAGTTTCAGTAACGAATGTTCTTCATCAAAGACGTAGCCAGGAATCATCGAAAGAGTCAGACACACATCAATATGGAATATGTTCCCCATGAATTTCTTCTATCAGATGAGTGCACGAATACTCCAAATTTTTTTTTTATAAATATTTTGATGTATGAACAGAACTTATTCTTTAAAGATCTTTCAGAACGAATGAGAGGCATTAAAAGTGGATATTTCTATGGAAAAATCTCATCGTCCTATATATGAAGCGTCCACTACGAAAGGATTAATAAATAACCTTTGAATAAATTTTTCCTGCTTAATACAAAATTAAATTAAAAAAATAGTCTTATTTTTGGTTTTTCACTCTTGTAATATTTATTGTAAATAAAGATCAATAAATTCTCTTTTTCACCAATAAATCAACAGAAGATTAATATTGATTTTCTCAATACTTTCAAAATCTATTTACACAAGATATAGTTAGAAATTTTATAATATTCATTAGATATTAACTAAAACTTTATTAATACAATCAAATACTTAATCAATGACATAAAAAAAATTCAATTATTTTATATATAAACAATTTATTCAAATATGAGTAAATACGAATTTTCTAGAAATATTTATTTTGATACTTTTCCAAATATTAATTTTTTATTTACCTGTGGCAAATAAAAGTTGCAGTGATTATTTTAAGTATATCTCCAGGAAAGAAAAATATTTTGAAAACCCATGGAGATATCTATGACCCTATATATAATTATGTCTTAGTTTCCAGTTAATCATTGATAAAATAAATTCAGTACAATAAAGGCACGCTCATGTTCGAATTTCCACAGACTTGATTTTGTCACTGTCATGAAAAGAACTTTTCAAAATTTTTCATCACTATAGAATTATTTCTACATTGAAGAATTATTTGTGCAAAATTTAAACATACTCAATGATCAATCTTAAATGTAAGGGTCATAGAAATCTCCATGAGGTTTCAAAAATATCTTTCTTTTCTGACGATATACTTCAAAAATTCGACTTAGAAAATAAATCTTTTAAAAGCATTTTTTAATATATTAAAACTCATTTTATATGAAATAATATTTTATAATAATTTTAACATAAAGAAGATAGACAGATAAGAAGTCAAATTGACCCGGAGGAATTTTCTCGGCCTATCTTCCTCGAATCATAAAGCAATTGAAAGAGCATATTGAAATTCACATTTGGTCCCTATTGTTGTAGGGTTTTGATTAAACTTCCAAAGGTAAAATACTATTTACAAAGTAAATTATTTTTGATCATAAGTTAAATAATCCAACCTATTATTGTCATTTCAATTTCAGAGTACGTTGATTAGATAAAACAGTGATGATAGTAGTTATTTGATAGCTTTTCAATAGGACTTTAATTGTATGTATGAATTAGGAATTAATTGCTTGATTTAATGAGGAGAGAGATTGATATATTGTTAGATTCTGTTTATATGGGTGACATATTTCCCATCAACTTTTATCTTTTAATAAATACTTTCTCGTAAAAATTGAAGTAACTAAAATTCTAGTCTTGTTCATTCGATAGCCGTTTTTAAAAGGACGAAAACTGCATATCTCTTAAAGTCTAAAACTTATGGTTACTAAGAAAGTTCCAAGTGAAATTGTGATCGAGATACCGTTTTTCCATGATTTTTACTGTTTGTGACTAATAATGAGTCTTTATCTCTCAATAAAGTCCTAGTTTCAATCGAAATTAATGTCAAAATTCTAACACAGCATCGAAAACTGATGAGAGATAATGTATTCCTATCGAGATATAATTTTTTATCGAATTTTCTCTGTAGGCTCTGGATTTTCCAGCCAAATCACTTTTTCGAATTTCGATCGGAAACTTTGCTTGAATGAAGCTCTCAATTAGACTAGTTTTCATAAAAAAATTTCAGCGTTTTGCGATGAAAAGCTTATTAAACTATGAATTATTCAAGATATAGATGCTTTTCTATCAATAGTACGTAAAATCTTGCAGATTTCGAAAAATTCAAAAGTCAGAGAGATTCAATCAAAATCCTATAACAATAGGAACCAAATGTGAATTTCAATATGCTCTTTCAATTGATATATGATTCAAGGAAGATAGGCCAAGAAAATTCCTCCGGGTCAATTTGACTTCTTATCTGTTTCTCTCCTTTAAGCTAAAATTATTATAAATATTATTTCATATAAAATGAGTTTTAATATATAAAAAATGTTTTTAACAGATTTATTTTCTAAGTCGCAGTTAACTCGACATGAAGTGGATTAAAGAAAAAATAAAATGACGTTTGAAAAATTCAATATTTAAAAGTTAGTTGTTGAATAGAAATTCAAAATCAACTTATGATCACACTGAATCAATATGTGGAAAAATATCAAAATAAATATTGTTTATAATATGCATATTTAAATTTATTTTATCTTGAAATGGGCTGAATATGCTCAAGTTTCATCCTAATGATATTTCGAGGAATTTTAAAGCTTTCAAAGGTGATTATATCCAGACAGAGCAACTTTTTTCTCGTATGCTACTATGAAAGTGACTAGATGATGATTATATCATATTGATCAAAATCTATTTTCATATTTTATGAATATTTCAATATTGAAACGATATTTTTATTGAAAAATTATTAAAAGAACAATTTTTAAAATTTTTCCCATTGAAACAAATATTGGATTGGTAGCAGTAGTTACAAAAATTCTAATATAAATAAGTAAATCTAAAGCATATCGAATGATGAAGCTAATTTTTATCAAAAAACAATTAAATTTACAGGTGATATTAGAAATCGAATTATTCAAATGCGTTTGAAGAACTTTTAGATATAGAATGTATAAGTATTTCTTATTTCAATTTAATTTGTAAAAGTCTGCTATTATACTATCGGCTAAATTAAATAAAGAAATTCTAGATATTCCAAATAGTAATACAACAATGTATTATTTACCTCTAGATGAAGAAACAATTAACGGATCAAGAAATAAAACGATATGAAAATTTGTTTAATTCAATATTTGGGCAACAATTCTTATCCATCGTTCCTGAAAAATTTCATCTGTAAGCACATCATTTGAATGTTTATATAAGACTAAAATACTACAAAACTCCATCAGAGACCAAAAAGTGTAGCAATTGATACAAAAAAAACTTTGGTTACAAAGGAATGTTTGGTTATTAAGATATATAAATATCTTACGGGGAATTTAATGAATTAATTGTTATAATTCAAGTTATACCAATTATTGCGCAGTATTCTTTTTCTCTACAAACATAAACTGATTGATTATTTTCTTTCTTTTTTCTTGTTCTGTTCTCTTTCATGATAAATTGTTTTGCTTTGATGCCAATTTCCAATATAGAAGAAAGAACTGACGTCACCTTCATATCCTCTTATAAGAAAAAAAAAATTTTTCCTTCTTCCCAAGTATTTATAATATTAATGATTTTATCGTATTAATCGAACGACGCAAGAAGAAAAGGTTGGAGAAAACTATCACGTTATATATATATATATATATCTATCCAGACTTCTGACTTAATTTGATAAAAACAATAATAATGCATAGCGATTTAGAAGAAAACACTTTGTATATTCCTTTTTATCAAAAGTAGGTTTTATATTAGATTAATAAGAATATAATGATAAAATTTCAATAGAATTATTTTATCTATGATCATTCTAGTCGATCATCTCTATCGAATACATGTTCGATATCTCGTTTATTTGCCATTATTATCATTATATTACTGATTTCTATAATTATATTAATCATTTTATATGAAATCAAACAAAATAAGATAAGAGGTACTTGTTATTCAATTCTATAAAAGTTAAATAATCGAATAATTAAATAATAGATTCAATTAATGATACCAATGATTTGTGTTTAACTCGATATTGTATTAAAGCAGGTAAATATATATATATATATAATTATATAAATGAAAATTCTTCTATATATTTAGCAAATTATCTTCTCGAAAGTATTGATGAAACAATTGATCCATGTGAAAACTTTTATAAATTCTCTTGTGGATCATGGATTAAGAATACAAGAATACCAGCTGAAGGTATATTCATAATAATAGAAATAAATAATAAACTCTATTATTTTCAGATGGTGAATTACGTTCAAAATCAAGAATAATGAGAAAATTAGAAGATGCACTTGTCGGTACGAGAAATTTTCTTTTTTTCTTTTATTTATCAAATTGTCAACAAAGTTCTTGCGTTTTTCTTTAAATAGTCGAGAAAATTCTAGAAGTATCCATATTAAGAGTAAATACGAATATTAATAAACCCATCGATATGTACCGAAAATGAATCTTTTTCTTCGAGAAATTTATGTACTTTTACTTCATAAATTCCGTCTTGGTCAGAAAGCAGCCAACGACATATACAACTTTGAACTCGCCGATTTATTGAGCATTGTACAAACAGAAGTAGCAACACCTAAGACTGATCTGCAACGGACAACCATTTATATGAGAAAAATTTTGTCGACGAGAATGATGTCAAAATTCTAAGAAAGCGAGATTCTATTTCTGCTAGAGCATTATCGACAAATGATAGATAGTAGTGTTGCATATATAATTGAAAAAAATAAATGTAAAAACTTTTGTTGACAATTTAAAATATTCTTATTTTTTTAAAAGAACTACTTTCATCACCACCATTAAATGGAACAGTAGAATCTAAACCAATGATAAATGCTCGTCATTTATATAATTCCTGTATGAATGAAAAAGCTATTGAAACAGATGGTATTGATGTAATACTTTCATTAATAAATAACGAACTTGGTGGATGGCCTGTATTACAAGGTTCAACATGGAATACATCAATATTTAATTTTTCGCATTTAATACTTAAATTAAGTCAATATAATAATTTCATAATATATACAGTAAAACCAGATATTGATGAATATAATTCATCAATTCGAACTATTCGAGTATAATTTAATAATTAATAATTATTGATCAAAATAATTCTTTTTCGTTTAGATTGGTCTAACAAATTTTGTTATGGAAAATTTTATTCATTATACTAAAGGAATAGAAGTAGTAAATGCTTATGAACAATTTTTTCAAAATTTAGCTAAATTATTAACTAATGATACATCAAAAATAAATGATGATATTCATGATTTATTTAATTTTGAATCAGAAATTTTAGAAGTAAATATCTTTTAATAATAAATATATTTTGCTTTTATTTATTTTAAATAGTATTTACAAACTGAAGATAAATTATCTTTTATAAATTCAATCCGCACCACAATCGGTAATCTTTCACATATAGTTAACATTACCGTTAGTCATAATATTTTTGTATATTCTATTATTTTATGTTTCTTAATATTTATATTCAGTTTGATTATACTAATTATCTTCGTCGTTTATATCATTTTGGTAATGTATCTTTATTAGATACAGATATTGTAACCGTGGTTGCACCTAGACTTATACGTGGAATTTGGTCAATTATTGATCAACAAACACCACGTACCATTCAGAATTATATGATATGGCGCTTTATGATGAATAGAGCTACGAATATGCCTAAACAATTTCGAGATATACTACAACAGTATAGTCATGCATTTCATGGTACCAATGCTGAACAATCACGTTCAATACTATGTGCGGATTATGTAAATAGAGCTATGGGATTGACATTATCCAAAGTTTATGTAAAAAAATATTTTAACAAGAATAATCAACAAGAGGTATTTACAATAATATTATGTGCATCTCTTAAGTTTTTCTCTTCTTAGTAAATCATTGATAATAAATATTTATTATAGGCACTTGAAATGATGAAAAATATTCGAAATGTATTTGTGAACATGATTAATCAATCAATATGGATGGATTCAAAATCAAAAATTGAAACTATTAAAAAGGTTGATTTAATCAATAAATTAATTTTAAAATTAAAACTAAATTTATTTTTTATATAGATTAAATCTACGAAAGAAAAAATTGGTTATCCTCAATCTTTCGAAAATGATCATATTATAAAACTTGATGACAAAAATTATGATGAAGTTTTATTTCAAAATTATAATTTATTCTTTTACATTTTTTTTTTATTCTTTTAAATTTAGTGCAATCTCAATTCATCTTTTATGTTAAATGTTTTGAGTTTAATTAAATTACATGCTAAAAAAGGTTTGCAAGCACTTCGTGAACCAGTTGATAGTGATGAATGGAATGATGTTTCACCTACACTTGTTAATGCTATACACAAATTATCATCCAATGAAATCAGTATGAAATATTTTTTTTACACACGGATACATTATATTATGTATATAGATCGAGCTCTTATGACCTCATACTCTCTTATGTAGTACAGCTTTTTATATTTAATGTAGTTTTATATCCTTCAGGGCATATGAGTATTATCAGAGGTTTCTTTCTTTTAGTTGGTTTTTACTTCGAATGATAGGAGAAGATGAAAATGTGAAAGACAAATAGAAAGAATACAGATATTAACAGATAAAGCAATATTAAGTTATGTGAACAACATGTCTGGAATAAGAACTTATTATCACCTCCATAGCATAGTCCTTGGTGGTTTCCTCTTATTATAGGTTTATTAGATCTTTAATTTTAAATCTTTGTTTTTCTTTAGCTTTTCCAGCTGCTATTTTTCAAACACCTTTGTTCGATAAAGATGCACCTAAGTAACAAAAAAAAATTTTTTTTTCATTTTATTATATAAAAATATACTTAATAGATATCTCAACTATGCTGGTAACAATCAATTTAGTTTGAATAAATAAATAAAAAAACAAAACTTTTACTCAATTTAGGTATTGGAATTATTATGGGACATGAAATAACTCATGGATTTGATGATGATGGTCGAGAACATGATATGAATGGAAATAAAATATCATATTGGTCTAATAAAACTCTTGAAGAATTTCATAAACGTAAAAAATGTATTATTGAACAATACGATAATTATACTTGGATTCAAGTCAATCGTCAAGTCTTTATTTTCTTAAATTTATCTTTATTTAGCAAAAAAATAAAATATTTTTTATTTAGGTAAAAGGTGAACAAACATTAAATGAAAATATTGCTGATAATGTTGCAGTAAAACAGGCTTTCTTTGTAAGTTTTATTATTTGATTAAATTTAAATATAAAATAAATATATTTTTAAGGCTTATCAACAATGGTCGAATATTCATAAGAATGCTGATAAGAAACTTCCTGGTCTAGAAAAATATTCAGCAGAACAAATGTTCTTCATTAATTTTGGCCATATATGGTGCATGAAAATGACAGATCAAATTGCCAATTCTTATGTACTCATAGATTCACATTCACCTTCTCATTTCAGGCATTAGTTTTTTTAATATATATATGTTTGTACACTATGATAAATTGTTTTTTATTTCTAGAGTAATTGGTCCTACATCTAATTTTGACGAATTTGATCGAGTATTTGGTTGTAAACCAGGTCAAGGAAACAGTCGAGTGAATAAATGTACATTATGGTAGTGTATTTATACTAATGTATAAATTAATCATATCAATAAAGACATTGATAAATATATGTTCTTCTATCTACAGAGAATTTACTCTTATATATAATCAATCTTTTATATCAGTTTTGTTTTCATTTATTCTCTAGAATTCATTTCAGATATTATTATTTTTTTTTTTTTTTTTGAGAATATTTCAATCAGGGAGATATCCATAGAGAAAGCATTGGGTAGAAACCACTCTTAGGTGGCGAAGATTTTTAAGTCTGGACTTTGCGCCTCTTCTAGACTTTAATGAGTTGTGTTTACTACTTGTTTTAAAGAACATCGATCACTGTTACTTTTACAGGTGTAAGAGCTGTTTTAGTAGGAGAAAAGTACTTATCTCAACTAATATAAGTTGAAAGGAGCTAGAACAACCTTAAGAAGACCGAATTTCTCACATTTGCAAAAGATGTTATGCTTGAAAATTTTAGAATATCGATCATTTATGGTGTTTTACAATTTTTAATGCTTTAGAAGCGTGATTTAGCACGAGAATATGTTTATTTTTAGTATTATCTTATTGACCGTACCGCTATTTAACTCCATATTCTAAAAGCTTCAAGGTTAATACCTCTTGCAAATGTGAGAAATAACATAATTAACGATATATAGATCGATGTTAATGTTTTTCAAAATCGCTAACTCGACATTTCTAAGGATTTTATATCATCTTTCATATACGTACAAATATATATGAGAAAAATCTTAGTTCGTTTTAACTTATATTAGTTGAGATAAGTACTTATTATCTAATAATACAGCTTTTATAATTGTAAAAGTAAGTATGATTGATTTTCTTCAAAACAAGTCATGAACATAACTCATTAAGATCTACAAGGTATGCTAAGTCCTGATTTGAAAGCGCTCTGGCACCTAGGAATGTTCCTTCGTCAGTGTAATTTCATGATCAAAGATACAAAAATCAATTTTCGATTTCTTGTATTTTATATGTACGTTCTACATTCTTTGCTCGTTTTCATACACTTTGGTATTTGATCAAAATTTTAAGTATTGATTTTCAACATATTTAATAATGAAACTCATTGTTTTCATGATGATCATCATTGAACAGAAACAATGATGGGCAGTTCTGACTAGTGGCGTAACCAAAAAAAATTTACAGAGAGGGCATTGCCCCTTACGAGGGAACCGCCCGAGGTGCTCAACGCTGATTCCCTTCATTCACACGTTGCTTGATAGAGGGTATCGAGATAAGGAAAAGCCCAAAAGGATTTGGGCTGACAGCTCATCCTGGAAAAGTTAGGGGCAGTTTTCTGTTTTTCCCAGTCAGAATGGCTGAAAATTGAAAATCTTACAATTCAGTCAAAAAAGACCGTATATACTTGAAATTTTCAGCATTACGAGGTCACAGGTGTTGCTGGTTGATCTGAGAATTTTAGTTTATTTAATCGTTTCATTCCTGATTTACAGGATTTTTGATTGGCATAAAAAAGTATACTCCTGCACTTGACTATAGCGCTGTCTTTTGCGGATTTTAAATAACCTTCAGTGCTCTGTTTTCATTTTCATTTTCATTTTCATTTTTTGTTAAATGGTTCTTTACATTTCATGATAAAGATTACATGGTATTATTTAATTGTCTTTGTTTCCAAATGAACAACAATTCTTGAGAGTAAGTACATTGACTTTGATGAACCGTATAACGAAGTATCACAATCAGCTGATATATAATCCATCACTTTTGCGCATTCTGCTATATGTTGCGATTCTTCCACTTCCATTACGTCATGCATTCTTTCATCACGTCATATGCACTTTCGTATCATCGGTATCTTTCTATTCTTCTATGACATCATATGCATTCTTCCATGACGTCATGTTTTCCTCTAGATTCTTCTCTACAACACGGTAGTCAAAATCTATATATAGTTGATGATTTTTTACAAATAAAATATGTGTATATATCGGATACAATTATCTTTAGATATTATGTAACCAAAGCAATAAGGTTTCCAAAAGAATCAGCTTTACAGCATACAGATTGAGAGAAATATGGCTAATTTTAAGAGTGCTATTGTTTGTTCTTATTGTAGGCCACATTCGACAGTCAAGAAAAATGATAAACCCTCACAATATCTCGCGACTTGTCTCCAATTATATTACCAAGTTACTACTATCTATTAATTTAACTCATGTGCGTACAGCACGTGATGAAGATGTGGCACGAAACATTTTTGAAGATATTAAATCGATATTGAACTGCATTCACTATAACTTTGAAAGAGATTAAACGTTAGATTTTAATTATAATTTTGATGAAGAAGCAGAAGTTGAATCAGATGATGAAAAAAACAATTTACTACACGAATTTTCGCTCCAGTATATGGAGAAAGTCGTTGATTTTTACGATAAAACCAATTTTGAGACTGGTAAATGAGAACATTCTTGATTGTTTATATACGACATAGATTTGAAAAGATGGGGACTACAAAAGGCACGTGAAATAAATGACGAAAGTTTTTGTAGAAAGTAAGATTATGCTAACAGCATTGTTCGAGAGTTTCTATCTGTAGCCTTCTCTCTTGCGATCTCCTACACAGTTTCTCCTCTTCATGTTGTATGACATGATAGAACAAAATGTGTAGAGCTGTAGCGAAGAAGATGAAGAATATCAATTTGAACGCTTTTTTCTCGATATATTTCAGTGAACATTGGGTTCGTCTGTTTAAACACCGTCACGGAATTTGCAGCCAACATGTGACAAAGCTAGTAACAAAGAGAAAAGTCAAAAGCGTGGACGAGATCAATAAATCAGCTGATGATTTCATCTCTGATGTACAAAAGATGCCTCCGGATTATGATTCTCGTTACGTATTAAACACGGATCAATCTGGTTTGAAACTGGAAGTGTACTCTAATCGGATACTTTCGTTTGAAGATGAAAAGCTGATACTTGCCAAAGTTCGATCAATTCACAATACTATCCACAGATATACGGTGCAGCCGATTGTGTCATTGAATGGTACTTTGGTCGGTAAATTGTTTCTGTGTCTTAAATAGGGGTGGCACTTTATCTTTACTATACTTTGAAAAAAGTAAAGTAAAGTAAAGCATTTCACTTTACTTTATTGGGTAAAGTAAAGTAGATCTACTTTACCCGAATAATAAAGTAAAGTAAAGTAAAGTAAAGTTATATAATCAAGTCAATTTTATTATTGATTTATCAAGTCATTGTCATGGATTGATACAGTTACAATATACTAAAGTTTATATAGAACCTTTTTTTATTAAATAACTGCAAAATAAAACAAAAACTGCGAGTATGTCATATTTTTAAATTTAAAGTCTCGTTTCCTTTAATGTACGTATATAATAAAAAATTGATATTATTTCAATAGAATTAATTCATTTGGTGAAAATAAGTTATAAAGCAAGACGAAAGAATGAAGATATATGAATATGCGCATCTGAAGCAAAAAATTTTTTATCACTGCTTTTTTTTTGTTTTCCACCAAAAAATATGAAGCTTTGATCTGGATTATTTTCAATGATTGTAATTGAAAAATGTTTAACTGATTCTGAGATAATTCATTTTAATCATTGAAAAAACAACTTTTGCTTAAATATACCAAGATTGATATGATTGCAAACAAAATAAAATAATAAATTTTTGTGAAAAGCATGATACTATTTTTTTGTGTGCTACAGTAAAGTCACTATTTCAAGCTTACTAAATCAAAACTATAATACAACGTCATTGTATACTGTGAGCTTTCTCTCCGAATCGAAATGTCTTTGAAGATAAAAAAACAAAATACTAGTCTGTCTTACGATTCGATCAGCAAAACCATGGACAAAAATGATGGTTAGTTTTGAAAATTATGCGATAGATACTCAGTATGAAGCCATTGGCAGAGAAGAAGTGAAAAGTTTGAAAACGAAATCATTAAGAAAGGGCATGACACTTTTTAGCAAGCTTATATCAACGACTACATCAATTTATTTATTTTGTAGAAGATAAAATTTTCTCAACTTGAT
The DNA here is from genome assembly GCA_022393335.1 of Macrotrachela quadricornifera. Classification (NCBI taxonomy): domain Eukaryota; kingdom Metazoa; phylum Rotifera; class Eurotatoria; order Philodinida; family Philodinidae; genus Macrotrachela; species Macrotrachela quadricornifera. The sequence goes on from JAJEKB010021031.1 coordinate 855,960, forward strand.
CAGCGTTTTAGCTGCATATCAACAATTATAGAAAAAGTATTTTAAAGTAAAACAAGAGCATAAACATAAATAAAAAACAGTACTAAGGAAGATGAGGTTATATCCAGGGTTGCCAGATGAAAAAGTTGTAAATCGGAAATTTTTCATCTCAATTCAGAAAAATTCAGAAAAAATATCCATTAAATTCGGAAAAAAATTCAGAAAGCTGTTATTTAATTTTGCAACGCTTAAACTAATTATTTTCTGTTGCAAAAAGCAATTTCTCTTTTCAGTTATCACCTATTTATATAAATTTCATCAATAGTAAAAAGAAGACACTCAATATACAACTACTAGAAAGCATTGTTTTCAAGAAAGAATACAATTAGTACAAGAAAAGCAACACAAAGTAAATTATCTATACATATACACAGCTCAAAACACTAATCGAAAAAACTGAAGTTCATTCATCAAGAACGCGTTTTTTTTAAATAAACTTTTCGTTCGAAACTATTTGTTTCAACAAGTCTTCTTGAGTTGAAATAAATTTAAAAAAGTTTTTACAAGGAATATCAGAATTCTTTCTAATTTGTAATTCAGCTGCAACTAATTCAATATCCATTTTATTACGATAATCAGTCCACAGGTGATGCATATGACTAAATATGGTTTCAACAAAAGCATTACTACACGGAATAGAAAACACATAGGCAACAATTAATTTCATATTTGGTGTTGTATTTGGTTTAATATTAAGTAAATAGGACCATAGTTGATCGGATTGAATATGCACATTTGTACTTGTATCATCATATGCTGAACTATATTCTTTATCGTCATTAATATCGCATTGAATTTCATCATGATTAACTGTTGATGTTGGATTGTAAACGTTTTTACTTGAAATGTATGACTTAATTTGCTCATTTATTTTGATATTTTTATTTTTCATATCATCGTACATAAATTTGATTTCACAATATTCATTGTATAATTCATCTGTATTTAAATCATCTATTTTGATTAAATTCACAACATCCATTAAACTACTCCATTTAAGAAAATCCTGTGATTGGCAATCAAAAACCGATAGTTTTTGGTAAAAGTCTCGATTGTGATCAAAGTAAGAATTGATGTATTTAATACTACTCTCAATAAATAATTCAAACGATTCTTGCAATTCATTAGCTTTATTTTCATCAATGTCTTTTAATTGATTAAGTATCAAATGTGTTTTATGCCCAAAGTATTTATCATTTAATCTTTGCTCTAATTTTTTTATTAAATTTGTAATAATACCATAGAGATCAACGGCTGTTGTGGATACACGTTGTAGTTTCAATTCAGCTCGTTGGACATCAACCAATACGTTCTCTAAGAAATTCAAAACACATAAACCATAATTACTTTCAAAAAAAGA
>JAJEKB010021031.1:866271-897174 GCA_022393335.1 Macrotrachela quadricornifera
CGTACTTCCGGGTAGTGAGTACTTTTGTTCTGTTTTGGGAATCGTACGTCCGGGTAGTGAGTACTTTTGTTCTGTTTTGGGAATCATACTTCCGGGTAGTGAGTATTTTTGTTCTGTTTTGGGATAGTCGTTTTGAAACAGACCACTTATTTTATAAGTATTACTTTTTATCCAGCATTTCTATTACATATCTTAAAACATGGATTTCAAATTGACCGGTAAAATATGGATGGAAAAGTCAGCTCCAAATATGGAGTTTACGTGTGAAGCTCACTTCACTTCACCCTAATCGACTCGCTATGATCAAAAACATCATTAATAATAATTAAAAAATATTTTGCAGAAGATAAAATAGATAAAAAACTTGGTCAATTGTCATTCTTGTTTAATTCATAACTTTTAAACAGCTTGCGATCAAAGTTTCGGTCTTTCATAGATTTATAGTTCGTCAGCTGGCGATTCCAGTCCACTCCTTAAAGTTAAAGATATGTCATATCTTCGTAGCGCAACAGTCTACTCTTTCAAGATGACTATGGATCACTAGTTATTTATATAATAAATTTCAACAATTTTATATGAATTGACGCGCTGGATAAGCCTCTTTTCAATGGTGAAAATCGCAGCTCTCTAGCTTGTTCCTATCAAAAGTTATTCAAAAAATACCCATCCGCCTTCTATTTTTGGAATGAGTATTAGATATCTCGTGATTCATCTGAGAATAGATGTCGTCTACGATCTGTCACGTAGATATCTCTCACACTAGAGAGACGCTTTCTTCATTAAAAACCTTTTACGAGCAGATTCATGGGAAAAAATATGTATAAACTGTTTATCCTGATTATAGTGTTAACAGAAAGCAAAGAAAACGAATGAAAGCAAGCTTAAAATAGAGATAAAATCTCAATTTTTGTGATAGCTGTCATGGAAATGGAAGAAACATATAACTTTTGAACAAAAACTACATTGTATAATTTGGTTGACAACAACGAGCTTTAGAGAACGAGAAACAGACTTTGTTGACATTTGGAAAAGTACCAGGATTTGTTTTCCAATATTCCGACTGACACCACGCATGAAGGTTCATTGGAATGGACTTTGGTGAAGACAGCTGATTATAGGCTAAACTGTTCATTTTTATTATATTGTTTCGTTGAGATAAATTGAAATCCAAATCATAAAGATGAACATGATTGTACATTTCTCGAATGATATGTTTGCACTGACGATTCCATTCCACATCTAATGGTTGAATCATTGAAGTTGTTTTTTTTTGGAATTTCAAGTCGCTTGAAATGTTTCATTTATCATATAACATTTCGGTCCTCTATCCACTCCAATAATCACTTAAGAGCAGACATTCTTTTTCACCAACCAAAGGCACAAGTACATAATCACTCCAATATTGTGCAAGACTAGTCGTTAACTTTCCTGATTTGCTACCTAAAAATTGAGGAAAACACGTTTAACATTTATTTTTCGGTCCTTCTTTTTTCGTGGCATCATACCTTTTGTGTTCTACTTTTCGTTAACCACAAAACAATGGTAGAACGATGTATAAAGCCAAAGGAAAAAGGAACAAAAACATGAGGGCATAGTTAACGAATGACTTACAGGTAATTATCAGATTATCTGTCTGAAATAGACTTTGTCTGATAGTTTCACTCATATGATCATTTGGTTCTTTAAGACACAGAAACAATTTACCGACCAAAGTACCATTCAATGACACAATCGGCTGCATCGTATATCTGTGGATAGTATTGTGTATTGATCGAACTTTGGCAAGTATCAGCTTTTCATCTTCAAACGAAAGTATCCGATTAGAGTACACTTCCAGTTTCAAACCGGATTGATCCGTGTTTAATACGTAACGAGAATCATAATCTGAAGGCATCTTTTGTACATCAGAGATGAAATCATCAGCTGATTTATTGATCTCGTCCACGCTTTTGACTTTTCTCTTTGTTACTAGCTTTGTCACATGTCGGCTGCAAATTCCGTGACGGTGTTTAAACAGACGAACCCAATGTTCACTGAAATATATCGAGAAAAAAGCGTTCAAATTGATATTCTTCATCTTCTTCGCTACAGCTCTATACATTTTGTTCTATCATGTCATACAATATGAAGAGGAGAAGCTGTGTAGGAGATCGCAAGAGAGAAGGCTACAGATAGAAACTCTCGAGCAATGCTGTTAGCATAATCTTACTTTCTACAAAAACTTTCGTCATTTATTTCACGTGCCTTTTGTAGTCCCCATCTTTTCAAATCTATGTCGTATATAAACAATCAAGAATGTTCCCATTTACCAGTCTCAAAACTGGTTTTATCGTAAAAATCAACGACTTTCCCCATATACTGGAGCGAAAAGTCGTGTAGTAAATTGTTTTTTTCATCATCTGATTCAACTTCTGCTTCTTCATCAAAATTATAATTAAAATCTAACGTTTAATCTCTTTCAAAGTTATAGTGAATGCAGTTCAATATCGATTTAATATCTTCAAAAATGTTTCGTGCCACATCTTCATCACGTGCTGTACGCACATGAGTTAAATTAATAGATAGTAGTAACTTGGTAATATAATTGGAGACAAGTCGCGAGATATTGTGAGAGTTTATCTTTTTTCTTGACTGTCGAATGTGGCCTACAATAAGAACAAACAATAGCACTCTTAAAATTAGCCGTATTTCTCTCAATCTGTATGCTGTAAAGCTGATTCTTTTGGAAACCTTATTGCTTTGGTTACATAATATCTAAAGATAATTGTATCCGATATATACACATATTTTATTTGTAAAAAATCATCAACTATATATAGATTTTGACTACCGTGTTGTAGAGAAGAATCCAGAGGAAAACATGATGTATTGGAAGAATACATATGATAGCATGAAAGGAAAGAGGAATACCTGACGTCATGGAAGAATAGAAAGATACCGATGATACGAAAGTGCATATGACGTGATGAAAGAATGCATGACGTAATGGAAGTGGAAGAATCACAACATATAGCAGAATGCGCAAAAGTGATGGATTATATATCAGCTGATTGTGATATTTCTTTATACCGTTCATCAAAGTCAATGTAGTTACTCTCAAGAATTGTTGTTCATTCGCAAATAAAGACAATTAAATACTTAGGGGTACCCAAAAGTAGTAGCGGAGATACCTTATTCTCTTATAAGAGGCTTAAAGAAATTTTCTTTTTGTATGGAATGATAGAGAAAACGAAGGTCTATTTTTCTATACTGTTTCATCCCTATCCAACTAGTACCATAATAATAAAATTTCGATAGAAACTGTTTTTGTTGAAAACTTAACTTATGGATGAGAAAGATTATATGGTCGCATTTTGCATTTTAAATTTTGAATCACTTAACACATTGTATTAAAAAACAAAATATACCACAAGATGCAGCGTGAAAAGCTCTACAATTTACATAAGACGACTTATTCCATATATGAGATAAGAAAAAAAGAATTTCTCTTTGTACAGAAAAAAAATGATTTTTCGAGACAGACACAGAATTTTGCTTTTTTTCCAAATAAGAAGTATGTAACTAGAATAAGCGGTCTTATATAGATTGTACGGCTTTTCTCGCTGCGTCTTCTGACGTATGTTGTGTTTTTTTAAATAAAAGATATCAGGTTATAAAAAGATGAAGTAAGAAAAACTTAAATTCATCTTGTACCAAAAACTAGGGTTTTTGCACAATCAAAAATTTGGTCGCTGAAAATTTTGCTCATTATAAAAAGAAAAAGTGCAACTATGAAATTAGCTATCCTATGTAAATTGTAGAGCTTTTCACGCTGCATCTTATGATATATTTTGTTTTTTAATACAATGTGTTAAGTGATGCAAAATTTAAAATGCAAAATGCGACCATATAATCTGTCTCATCCATAAGTTAAGTTTTCAACAAAAACAGTTTCTATCGAAATTTTATTATTATGGTACTAGTTGGATAGGGATGAAATAGTATAGAAAAATAGAGCTTCATTTTCCCTATCATTCCATACAAAAAGAAAATTTCTTTAAGTCTTTTATAAGAGAATAAGGTACCTTCGCCACTACTTTTGGGTACCCCTAAGTATCACGTACTGTTGCTGGTCAGTGGAATATAACACCCCTAGCTACTATACGTCGTCAGTTATTGAATCAACCAAGTATTCAAGAATATCACATAGCTTCACAAATAGCAAAAATAATTGATCCTAATTTCAAAGAGGAAGTGAATGATCTTCTAGTTAAAGCACAACTTAATGAAGAATCAAAACATACTACCAATTCCATTATTCATTATACACATGAAGGAAGACTTTTAACATATAAAAAAGATTATGGACTCAAATATTTCAACAAGCATCAGTCTACAATACAAGACTTATTATTGGAAGTCAAGATAGTGATAACTTAACTAAAGAATTAGTACATCGATGTCATCAAATTACACTACAATAATTTCTCAATTATATTGCTGTTTTGTTATACTTTGTTTTTAATTGATACACATTTTGAATTGCCTTTTAACTAAATTCAGATAGGGATATTTCATTAGTGAACTATTTTTCAAGAATTATATTCTTTTATTGTAGATTTAGCATCTTTGCTTCATAAGATCTATACTCATTTTACATATTCCCAAATCTTAAACAATTTTCATCTAAATTGTAAGGACAATTGTATTGACTAAAGAACAATCAGACTTTACTCTCATTTCAAGATCTTCTAAACGAAAATATTTCATTTATGGTTCATCAAAAATGTCAATAAAATAATAATTATCATGGTTTTAGTCAACAATAATTAGCTATGCATAGTAGTAACAATACTGCTATAATATCATCACAATCAGATCTATTCATTTCTTTAGGATCATCTAATTCAACACAATGAACAAATATAGAAGAAAAAAATAGCTGATGAATTATTTGATAAAATTAAAGACATGCTTTGTGATTATATGTGACAACCAAATCGCCATTATTTACATTGTCGAGTACTTCGATCGGATCTCGACGAAGATGATTCATGGTTATTTAGTGCTGTGATCGCCATTAATCCAACAACTACTCGAAATTTACTTTAAATAATCAATCGATCGAATCATTTTCTCTCTCAAAAACATGGTTTGTTTTGTTCTTGTAAACTTTAGCAAAATTTTTGAACTAGTTTATTTGTTCTAAAAGTGATTTAGTTGTGTTTTTGTTTTGCCTATAACGTATTATTGTCATGAATCTTGATACTAAAAATAAGCAAAATCCTATGCCTATAAAACTATTTTAAGGTACAAAGTCATTTGTTTTAAAAAAATAACTCCTAGTTACCAATATGAAAAAATATTGAACAGAAATATTCTTAGAGAGAACTTGTCACTAAACAGTCCCATAGTTCGACATCTATTGAATTTACTCAGTGCATTTTCAACTCTGGTGGAATATTATTCAAATAGAAATTGTGATAAAACCAATATTTCTACCTAATTGATTGTATTTCTCCTATTCTTAAGATATTCATCAGACACTAGTTACATTAAATTGACATCAAAAGCTACATAATAATTGATTGAGAAGCCTCTAACTATTTCTTTTTTCTTTCTATTCTAGATTTTTCTACCTATTAATACATTCAATGGCTAATAATCAAAGAGAAACTAAAAGTTTAATCGAAAATAATGCATCAATCATCCAAAACAATATTTGTAAGTAATAATCAAAGAGAGAAGAGAAAAAAAAACCTTGAATTTCAATTATGCTAATATAAATTCAGATATTCTATTAATAGATTTTCAAAATGATATGAACAATCAACCAAAGCATATTAATTTAACAATACAGCCGACGATGGTGACATTGCCGAAAATCAAGCACATCACTATAGTCAACCTATTCAACATGCTGAAAACGAAAACAATACAAGTCATTCTTTAACATCATCACACAAGAATTGAAAAACAAGAAAAAAAAAGCAATAGACAGAAGAAAATACATTATCCAAAAACGTATTCAGGCTATACGTACATATTGTTTTGCTATGAAAAATTTCTGTTTTTTTTTTGTTACTCCTTTCTCTATGCATTTCACTTTGAAATACAACAGGCATCTTATACAAACAAACTCAAAGCTGTCAAAAACACTTTTTCATATCATATTTCTCAAAATTTTCAGGATATATTGCATAACTATAATACAAGCCTTGAAAAAACTCTATCTCACAAGCTCCATATGCTGTATAATCCCAAAACTTGAATAGAAAAACAATGCGCAAACTATTCGAAAAAAACGGTTACGATCGGCTGCCGTCTATTACCTTAATCTATGAGTTCGACTCTAACCATTTAAAACAACTGACTCCTCATCTTCACTAAAAACTCCTTTTAACTATTCTAAAACGAAAAAACAGGTCTCAAAACTAAAAAAAAACATATCTATGAAGAAAAAACCATCCATTCCACAAAAGTAAACCACTAATCAAAAAATACATTAAATAACAAAATTTCAGTACTTCTACAAGAGGATACGACAGACATCATCACATATTCTACAAACGCAAAATAACCAATAAAAATTCTAACCATCTCGTAACTACACACTTACATTACTTACGACATCATATCTTTCAGCAAGACCGAAATGGCGATCAAATCATGCTCTATTATTCAACACTGTAACACTAGAGGTGCAACAAATCCAAAGCCTTGGATTTGTTTAGAGAGATTTGGATTTGGATTTGGGTTTGGATTTGGTTTCGAGATTTGGATTTCGATTTGGGTTTGGTTTCGAGATTTGGATTTGGATTTGGACTTGGTCTCTGGATTTGGATTTGGATTTGGGTTTGATCTCGAGATTTGGATCTGGGTTTGGGTTTGGTCTCGAGATTTGGATTTGGATAGCAGATGTTTGGAATGCTTGTGACTCTGACATTAGATTAATCAAATCGCCCGAACTCAGCGTAATAGGACATCAATACTATTCTCTGTATTACTCTATACAAATTTCACGTTTATGTATGGTTATATATTTCGAATTAAGCATGCAGTTTGTGTACGGTTCTTGAAGAAATTAAGGTGTTTGCAGAGGAAGGTAAACTTCCGCATCAACTATAACTTCATTACTACTTTAGACTTCAACTTTGAGTGTGAAAGACAAAATCTAAATTCAAACCCAAATCCCAAATCTAGAATCTAAATCCAAATCCAAATCCAATTCTGGCATTCAAATCCAAACTCAAATCCCAAATTTCAATTGCAAACCCACATCCAAATCCAATTCTAGCATTCAAATCCAAACCCAATTCCAAATCCAAAGAATTGGGTACCAAATCCAAATCTTCATTCAGATTTGTTGCACCCCTATGTAACACCGATTCCTGGTGTTATTTCTTCTTCGAAACTAATAAATTAGGTCGATTACAAGTACATGTCTTATTTGTGAACTTGTCATCATTATTATAGACTCTTTTACATACAATCTAAGCTGCCTAATAAAACCTTGTACAAGAAGAAACCGCTACACAGTTAGATTCTCTATTGACCCTTCTCCTCTCCCACACAGGTTACGTAACATATTTGTAATGTACGGATCATTCGGATAGTTATGAAGTCAAAGCTACATGAAAAGACCCTTAAGTAAGGTCGAAACGCGTCGTAGTTCGCTTAAACTCACACCTACTATAAAGATTCCTATATTTATGTTGATTCCTATATGAATTTACCATACTTTGATAGATTTTATAACTTATCTATGATTTTTCAATCCTTTGGATAATTATGCAGTTAAAACTACACGATGAGACCCTTAAGCAAGGTTGAAATCGTGATCACAGTGTGCTTTTCTACTCACCACTATTACAAATTTATCTATAACTCTTTCTTTGAAAATTGTGTATCGATCAATTGGATATGTATAAAAGTCTTATCTGTGATCGAATACTGATCATTAGAATCGATTTCCTCTACATATTTCAATTTAAACCATATAAGGAGACCCTTAAGCAAGGTCAAAATCACGATCACAGTGTGCTTTCCTATTCAGCCTCAACCCTCAAGATAGATTTTTATATTTCGATTTTTGCTCCCAATAAATAAATATAATTATATAGGCGCCAAATAGAATTTTGTAGAGTAAATTCCGTGCTATCGAACAGTATATTAATTTAATAAGTTCGCATTAGTCTTTATGGAAATATATAGCTAGCAAGAAAGTGGAAGAAAAAGAGTGATAGACTTGTGTCCTTAATTTCAGCATTATTTCATTAATATACCAATCTAATATTTTGAATTTTGTACATACATACTTTGACCTATCAAACTAAATAGGAGAAAGTAAACTCTAAAAAACATCTTTGGTTAGTCCTATAGATAGTTGGGCGATTATCTGGCGTAACCTCTCCTTAGTGACACTTATGAATAAGGTGATTTTTATGAAAAGCCCTTATCCCGCCTTTTTTCGTTGAAATGCATACATTTGCATAAAAACGAATATAATTTGAAGGTTTTCGGAGAAGGTGTTTTTACGACCGTCGTAATAATCGATCTGGGTTCATGTTTGATCTCATTTGAATGGGAGTAAATGGAAGAGTCCGAAGTTCATCAGCTGTTTTACCGGTCCATGAAAACACATACTCACTGATGATAGAAACGACGAATTTTTATTGAAAAAGTCAAGTACTCTCGAAAATAGTTTTGTTCAAAATAAAGTCTTACTGAAATTGATTACCAATAAAAGAGGAAAGGACAATCTATGTATAAGGTCATCAATATCCAAGAAGTAGGACTTCACCGTAACTGACGGCTTCTTGTCCACCACGTTTTGAAGTAACAAGGAATCGATAACTATTGTACCAAATGGTGTTTGCAAATGAAATTCGTGCTCCCCAGGCGCTACGACCAGGATCAGTAGCAAGACCGCTCACACCACTGTAGATTAGCGTCCAGCTCGAACCAAGAGTGAGTGCTGATGTAGGTTGGTTACTCCCTTCCAAGGTTACTGTTAATGGGTCACGTACATCATCAGTAAATCCGGTGCTCATTAGAAAACCAAGGACTAATGACGCCCCTCGCTGTGGCGTTCTATAGAAGCCAGTATTCAGACCACATGCAGAACCACCAGGACCACCAAAATAGCATGTTCCGGTACTCGTGTATGTGCTACTGGTGATATTATCGCATGCATATGATGCTATTTCTGTTGGAAAGTATGTGCCAACTCCGGTGCCACTCGTTGAAGCAGTGCTATTACCACCCGCAATCGTGCTCCACACTGGATAGACAGTTTCACTGCTACCACATAACATTGAGAAACCTAAACAAAGCAGTAAACTAACCACACATTACTTTCATTTATGAAAATTTTATTTCATCAAAATGTATTATTTGTTTGTACTCAAGCAGGCAAAATTTTTCGAATACGTTTTCATTTCAAAAGTAGTACCAGTGCTGCCACCTTGTCTGCTTTTAGCAGACAAATTCTGCTTTTTAAAGATTTTTCTGCTTTTTTTAAATATTAGGTCATTTATATTTTTAATCAATAATTCTCATCTGAATGATTATTTCTCGAATTCTAAAAACAAACTTTTTTTTATAATCACTCATATTACTATCTTACATTAGTTCAAGTTCTATCATAACTCGTATTTTCTAGTGGCTAAAAGTGTCGAATATATATATGTTTATTTATTCCATTCGTTACCTCTTTCTCTTTCGTCATAGTTTCCATTATTTGTCTAATTCGTACAAATCAACACATACATTCTTTCATGGGTTTACTGGACGAATATAAATAACTAAAGTGAATAGTGTGAATATTTATAGTATAAATACAGCAAGAATGAGTGATGATGGCAATGCTGAAGAAGATACACCTAAAATTTAAGTAATTGAAAAATTCTCAGCATCAACAGGAGTTCAACAGAGAAAAAAGACATTGAAATTTGTATTCTTTATTATCCTAGGTGGTTCAAACCGACTGTCGGATCATATCGGAAAAATCGTCGGATTTTATCGGATTCGATGGGAATTCGTCGGATCCTAATTACAGGATTCCGACGAGTTCCAATGAATTCCACATCGGCTGTCGGAATGGCGAGGATCCTGTCGGAATTCTTGAAAATCTGACACTTTTTGACATCCAGAACCACCTGTCGAAATCCTGTAGTTAGGATTCCGACGAATTCCCGTCGGATTCTATCGGGTGAGTTCGACCTGGGGTGTAATAATGCTTATGTTGAGTCAGCATTTTCACAATTAAAACATTTAAAAAATGACAAAAGGAATTGTATAACGACTGAACTTTATATCAGCTGAATTGAAAATACGATTAAATTCATCATTATCACGCACTAGACTGTACAAACATGCTTTACCTAATCAAGACTTGTTAAAAGCTATTAAATCAGATGAAAAATATGCGTTCAAAAGAAAATGTATGTAATAAATCTATGTATTTGCTTTGTTCGATATTGTGTAATGGAGTTGAATAATTCTACTCATCTGTTTAATTGATTGATGTTGTTTAATAAAGATTGAAATTTGATGTACAATTTTTAATTATTATATTGAATCTAAGCTTTATAGTAGATTTACGTACGAAACATCTTTTCTGCTTTTTTTCTGCTTTTCGATGGTGAAATTTCTGTCATTTTCTGCTTTTTTTAATTTTTTTTCTGCTTTTTGGACTTCAGAAGGTGGCAGCACTGAATAGTACTTTAACTTTACTTAACTATTAACTACTTTAGTCATGCAATAAAAAAGTAAAATTTGACATTAAATCTCTTTCATTATTTTATTGGATGTAATTCTCAGTTGAAAAGTCGAATTCTTACTTGTGTAACTGCAATTTACTACTGCAACAACAAATTATCTTATCTATAGCGTGTATAACAAACTACTAGACAAACATGGTATTCATAAGAGAAACATTTGTGAAAGGTCTTTTTCGAGTATCATAAGTAACTCCAACTAACGAGTACAGTTTTCTTAGAGATTCATTACATCGTTTTATTTATCGATTCTCACTAATTACGGATGAGACTTTTAAGATGTCTTTAGTAAAGGGGCATGTCTTCATTGAAAACTTACGAAAAGGAATCTTGCTACTTCAAAGAACTAAGCAAGAAAGTGGGACTATCATTTATCATCATTGACAAAAATAAAACTTGTTTCTATATTCGATCTCGATATATTTGCTATGACGGTTTATGCCAATTATAGAAAAACTGATTTAATTTTCTAAATCTAGTTCAAGAAAGAGATAAAAAGCATCATATGAAAAACTGAGAGCAATATAGTTTATAAATCTCAAAATTCCTTCATAACCTGTTATTAAGCGAAAGGATTTATAAAGATAAAATTTTAATCATTTACACAAATTTGATAGGAGTCTATATGATATGGATCTATTTACTTCACCTATTAATGAACTGATTTTCGATATGAAAAATATTTAATCCTTGACAAATCACACACATGTAATTAGTCAGGTCTAACATAACTTATAATGATATATGCACATGGGAGATGAAAAATAAATAAATGCTCACTCTGACAATTTCTAATTTCAAATTGCGAATTTATTTTGACTTGATTTTACATGAATATACGTTTTTAGTTCGATATAGTAAAATCATTTATAACACAAATTTCAATATTTTATAACTTTACTCCTTTGATAATGTTGTAATTCTTCAATTTTTCTCTAATTTTCTTTTGCAATCTTATATTTTGTCACAAACCGAAGATGTTTATCGAGTAAATATCCAGGATATTATTCAAATACTCAATTACTACTGCTATATCGGTATGAATGAATCGTTCAGTTACATAAGGACAATTTTTCAGTAATTTTCTCATTACAAATGTCTCTGTCGATTAAATTTTTCTTAAATGGCATCCCTCTTTCCAGCACTGATATATAGTACTAAAGAATGAGCTGGGCTTTCGGTCTATGAATGTGATAATGCTAAAGAAAACGGCGCCGCAGTGTATTATATGACTTTTTTTGTAAGATGATCATACTGAAAAAAACTTTTTATAAAGAAATAATTCAATTGTTTCTTCTAATATGTCACTATTACAATAGGTATACACAAAGGTAATACAGTTAGATCCTATCACTTTGTTTAGTCTGATAATCGTTTGGATGAACTTCAATGCCTTTGTAGCAGTCATTAACAAAGGCCGTGAAACTGAGAAGGAGGACTACATTTCCTCAATAATTGAAAATTTTGGATTTTTTAGTTGTGAAAAAAATACGAAGTTACTTTTTAACAACTGGAGTATAGATCGTGAGAAAAAAACAATTTGATAATCAAATTTCAGACTCTATTTTGCTGCATTCTTAAAAATTTTTACTTCGCGAATTAGATTGCATTTTTAAGTTCTTGTTCCTAGTTTATGAAGAATAAAAGTTAAAAGCGTAGCCGCCTTCCACAGCCTGTCCTTCTTGAACGAATGTTGAACTGATAGTTTTTTTAGAGAAGTTATTTTGTTATCAGAAAATATTAGTTTTTCGCATGTAAGACAAAGTTTTGGTTGTGGAACACTTCAAAAAGTTGCGCATGGAAAAGATGACAGAAAACGTTCATTTCTCGCCTGTGTTTGCATCTCAAATGTCCTCATAGTATAGACGTCGAACGATTGTTCAACGTGCAAAATTGTGGAAAATTTTTGAGGTACTTATACTCTTTTTCTCTTAGATTCTTCATACAATTAGGTGAAGAATCGCTTTGTTTTCATAGAACACTATCGGACTTGAATAAGCATGATTCTTTTTTGCATGGAATCGGAAATGCTTGAAGATTTTACATCAAATCAAGCAGACTCTTTGTCTGAACACAGGTTTCGTAAAACGTGTCTTTTTTTAGAATGCATGATTATGTTCGAAACTGCAAAATAGATGATCAAACATGTGTTACCGGTAGTAGTTGTTGTTGTTTTAGTAGTTGTCGTTGTGGTCGTTGACGTTGTAGTCGTTGTGGTTGTAGATGTCGTAGTTGTTGTGGTTGTCGACGTTGTAGTTGTTGTGGTTGAGGACGTTGTAGTCGTTGTGGTTGTGGATGTCGTAGTTGTTGTGGTTGTCGACGTTGTAGTTGTTGTGGTTGAGGACGTTGTAGTTGTTGTGGCAGTTGTTGCTGTGGTAGTTGTCGGCGAAGTTATTGTTGTGGTGGTTGTAGTTGAAGTAGTTATTGTTGTGGCAGTTGTATCTATAAACAGTCAAAATATTTGACCATTCTGACAGAGAAATTAATTTATCAATCAGTACTATGCTTGGTATATGAAACACAAACTATTAAGAGTAAATCATATGAAAACGATCTATTGTGAGCAGGTAACCGATAATGTTTCCAGTTCCACCCGGGAACAGTCTCTAGAACTTATCAGAACCTTCCTACGAATAGATCAGTTAAGTTTGAAACAAGATGCATGAATTAACTCTAGATAGGAATGAAAGAAATCAATAATCATACATGAGCTAATACTCAGAAGTTTGTGGAAACCATTCTTAAGCTCGAATGGCTCTTCAAGACCGGCGAAGACCACCTTTTAAAAAAGGTATAACAAGTTATAAAAACTTATTATAGAGCATGAAAAAATTGATGACTATCACTCACAGATATACGCCAAAAAATGATACGGAAATGTTCTATTCTTAATCACACACAGTCAATTTGAGATCAGTTTCAGCCAACTTCTGTTATAATTTCTGTCAATTCAAAAACCTGTGTTTGCCGGGAGTCAAAGTTGGTGAATTCTTAATCTATGAAAAAGATTTTCACACGTATCTTAAATTTGACATAAATAACTAAGGAGTGAATATGGCAAAAATATATTGTGGAATATTTAACACATTCGAGGTGATGGGGTCCACCGGTGGGCCCCACTATATTTTAACAAGATACTTAATAGAAAAACACTTTTTTCTCGTTTATCCTTAGGTGGGAGGTTACAGGTACTGTGTCATCTGCTCTGCTTTCACTATTTTTGTAATCATTTATTGCGTAGCGTAATGCTACTCATTGAAACAATCAAGACAAAAAAATTTGTTACAATCAGACCAAATTTTTGCTCTCTTTATTGTTGCATGACAGGCTTCTCTCGATTGTTGTTCCCTGTTTTTCTCGTAACAGCTAGTACAGAGTTTTGAACAACTTGCGCAGATCTTTCTTTTGCTTCGAGCTTGTGATCAGCGAGTTTGCGCTTCGTGCAGCTTGTTGATTTTTGCCTTGCACTAGGTTTGAACGTAGAATTATCCAGTTCGTAAAGAAAAGTAACTGTCCATATGATGTTACAAACAGAAAAAAGGAAATAACGAGTCAGCATAGAATGAAAAGGCCATGGAGTAGAGTCCTGCGGGAACGATTTTTTCCCGTAATTTCCCGTCCCGTTTCCCGCGGGAACGGGAACGGGAATTCCCGTTGTAATTTTGACAACGGGAACGCGGGAACGGGAACAGTATTATAAAAATGATGTTCCCGAAACGAAATTATGTTGTTTTGCTTTTCATGTATTTTGATATTTTCAAAAAAAGATTTTTATGTTCAATAACTAAATAAGTATTTTACATATAATTAATGTAAAAGAGGACAAACAAGGATCACATAATAATAATACACTATAAATCAATGCTCAAAAGATGACATCACTGGAAGCTAGTATATTTCGATAGCACATTTTGTCAGACACAATTAGGAGTGTACCGAGCCCTAACCTCTCGGTCTCGGTCTCGGTCTCGATCTCGGTCTCGATCAGTCTCGGTCTTCTGGATTTCATTTCTTTCGATTCGTGTTGCACTGTTCTTTTCATCGGATGTCCATGGCTCAGAAATCTTTCATGTTGGTGACGCTAATTTTGTCAAATATGGCTCATTTGCTCGAATTTTCGGGAGAAATGAACTTTTTTTTCATAAAATGACTTGAACAATATATAAAACTATTTATAGAATGCAAAGCGAAGAGAAGACAAATACAAAGATAGACTCTTTTAAAACCCGAGACTGACCGAGACCGAGACCGACCGAGAGTCTCGGTTTGGTCTCGGTCTCGGTACATCCATAGACACAATAGAGGAAATAAGAATAGGAATTTGAGTATGTTTGGGTGAGCGGAAATACGGGAACGGGAATCCGGGATCGGGAATTGATAAAAATTTTACGGGAACGGGAAAGCGGGAACGGGAACTAAATTTTTATTCTGCGGGAACGGGAACGGGAAACGGGAACCGAAAAAAATCGTTCCCGCAGGACTCTACCATGGAGTGCATTTGTTGAAAGAAGAATTAACAGGAAAATGGATTTATTAGAGCTATTCTCTATTAAAACCGAATCGCCTCGAATGTGTTAAAGCTATTCATGTCAGTTGTTTACCGATCAGAAAAAGTAGTGGAACAATCTATAGCCTATTACGTGCATAGATGTAAGAATATAGGCAGTGTATCTCATCTTCTTCTACAGAGCTCTCCTTTATATTTTATTTGGTCAAAAAATGAGGAATTGGAAACACAACAGAAGTCCGTTCCACAATACTCTCGTACTCAGTCTGACTGAGTACATATTTAGTGCTTTCGACTTCAATCTCACACCCCTTGTCACACCTACTGACTGTTATATTTCATGAAGAGCATGACACACATTCGGGAACTGAAAACAACATCAAATTTATTGCACAACATGTCTAAAGTTAAGATATATCTCTTTCGTTCTCTTCTTACACTTATTTCAATAAACGACAGTCAATGTAACATGTCACTAACATGGACTGAGATGAAGCAGAAAATGCGAATGGAAATATATATTAATGAGTTTCTCTGTTTACAATGTTTGCAAATCACTTATGTTTTAGATTTAAGTTTTCATATGCCGTGTTCTATAAAGAATGAGCCTCTTAATATGTTGCCGACATCTTGGTGTAATTTTTTTCCGAAAGATACGTCTCTTTATCTTCTGCAGGAATCTATAATTCATGTCGTATTTAATTCCGTCTAGTTCTCGTTATAAGACGAAGAATAAAAACCTTCGAACAGTAGTTTTTTGTAAGTACAAGGATGGCGATGATCCAGCTAAGATACCTCGTGATTTAAATGAATTCTTAGAATGAAATATTATAACAAGGCGGCTTGAGACAATTTGGCACATCTGATCTATCAACTGTCAATATGACCAGGTACACTATGTCTTGCTTGGGCCAATGGAATTATTCAAAAAATTAAATACAGACTATTACAAAAGAAGATGACGTTTGCTCGAAGTTCAGCTAAAGATTACAGTATCTCAAAAAAAGAATTGTAAGTAAAACCGTCGAAACTCTTCACTAATCTCTGACAAAATCTTAGTTAATCTCAACGTCTTGTTTTGACTACTCTTATTCTCCATCTCTCTTCAATTGCGGTCTCTTATCGCTTACTGTGCCTCATTCCATCCTCAGAATGAGTATTTCGGACAATGAACCGTGTCGAACAAGCACGGCAGCCAACCATGACAAACATGGTCTGTATACATTCAAATCCTCAAATTCAACAGCGAACGGTTGACGTATGTCGCCCATGTTTTCCACCCTTTCGTCTCACCTTTGATAGCAACGAAAAAACCATTTGATATAACCATCATAACAGAATTGAACAAGCATTGTCGAATTAGTCTCACGTACGGCCGGTATTCCTCATTCGAGAAGAAGAACCAATTCTTGGTTTACGTCAATTTTGCCGAATAATTCGAAAGATTGATGGACACAAATCTGTGCTCAGTCAAAATATGTAATCTGGATTTAGAGCTAGTGGCGATCTTCAAAAACCAACAAACACTCCTCGATGATAAGAAAATATCATTATCTATTCAACCGTACACGCCACCCACTCGCATCCTTCGATACTTAAACTGTCAACAATACAATGGTCACGTGGCAGTTCATTGTCCACAAAAAGACACACCAGTCTGTTTCCGCTACACGCAGAATCATCCGTACAATCCAAATTGTCAAAATCCGATCTGCTGTGCCCACTGTCATGGTGAATAACTGATAGGCAGCTCCAACTGACAAATCAAAATTGAGGAAAGAAGACAGTGTGTTGAAGCAGACCTTAACTCTTCCGCATCAACAGCATTATCTGAATGCAATCCAATCAGATTGGCATATGCAACCTTGACATTGCCCTGCCTTCACCATGATCAGCCACGGGAACCCGGTTCAAAGTGAATCTTACTGCTTCAATAATGTCGAACTATCGAAGAAACTCGACATTCTTTTGATCAAAGTGGAAGAAATCTTGGCAGAACAAGTCAAAATCAACGAGAAAATGGTGAGTCTGCTTTTGTGAAACACCACTCTCCGTACCAAACTAGATTCTATCAAACGATTTCTTCGAGACGCATTCTCTCCGTGCATATGTGAAATGAGTGAAATACTCACCGGCAAAAATAGACAATCAGACAAAAAACGTTTGAAGACATCCTTCATAAGATTCAAGAACTTGTTACAAGATCAAATCGGAGAAAATACTATTGTTCATTCCCTCGATCCAACACCGTTTACTTCATCCGTGACTCCCGATGAACCCTTTAGCCAAGTCTTTTAAACCACATTCTTGATTAACTATAGTATTCGTTCTGACTAACTGTCTCCATCAGCTTCTAAGATCTCCCATAAACTCTACAATGAATGGTCTGATTCCCCACACTTAACATAGCTTTCGAAACAGGGAAAAATCATCATGAAAAAATCCAAGTCATGCTTAGCTCGGAGTGCGTCATATCGATGTTGTTACTGAACGTTTCAAGCGTAAATTTACATCTTGCTGACATCATCTATCTAATAAACACAGTGAATGCGCCACAATGACCACATCACCAAACTCTTTCAATCATAAATGTTCCACCTTAACGTCTTCTCTCACAGAAGCTCAAATGGGTTTGATGGTGTACTGGTTGGAATCCATAAATCAATTCACACTTCACTCGTAGTTCAGTTCTGCGACATCAAAAATCTAGTAGTATTAGAAATTGAAATCACACTGCAGAAGATTCAACTAGTGACTTATTATTCTCTACCCGACGAACGCCTGCTATTTCACATCTTCGAACAAATATTGAAATGAAATCCCAACACAATCTTCCCTGGTGACTTTAACGCTAAACATACCAACTGGTCAAAATCCATAGAAAACTACAAAGGAAAATGTCTGCATAGCTGGCTATCATCGCGGTATCTTCCAATGCTCATAGATATCATCGGCAAACATGAACTAACATCTACTCGGTCTGATTTAACAATAAATTTATTCTTTTCACCAGCTCATTTGTCGTCGGATCGCTTTAAAATCCTTCCATTGATCGGCAGCGATCACTTCCCGGTTATCTGGCATCCGACTTTCAATATGACCTCAAGTCACTTTCGATTCTCTGTCAAGCGAACTCGCTAGCTTCTATTAGAATTATTTCTTAGATTCACTGCCTTTTTGGGAAACAACCTCGCATGAGCAATGGTAAACAAGAGTGATTTCTTCACATTCTACGAACGTTTCCTGACTCTTATCTCTTATGTGTCTTCCTACGCCATGCTTGCCAATTGAACTTGTCAATCTGATTATGCATAAACAATTGATTTTGAAACTCTTCCGAAGAACACGACTACCTATATATGCAACAGCTCTTCGTAAAGTCACGAAAGTAGCTCGTTTAAATCTATTTAAACACAAAAAAAACCCTGGCAAAACTACTACAAATCGATAAATGAATGCGACCCCTGATCCTTTTGGAAAAGAATCAGACGCTATTTTAACTATCGTGTACCTCCAATAGGGAGTTTTGCCAAAGATGGCTCTGTCGTTTTGAGATCCACAGACATGTGTGCGCTTGCTCGTAAGTATTACAAGAATCTATTCCTACCTCATACGAATATCAACAATCTGACGGATATTGAAGCAGAGCTGATCGATAAAGCGCTAACTCAATCACTGGCCAGTCCACACCCACCACACATCCCTTTCACCTATCCTCAAATTATTAAATCAATCCGATCGTTGAAGAATAAAATTTCATCAGGAATAGAAGGTATATCCAACTGGATACTCACTCAAGTTTCTTCTCTCAAACCATCTTTCCATCATTTTTCTCTGCTTCAACGATTTCGCTGCCTGGTCTCAGACTACAGCTTACTGGCATGTAGCCAGCAAGGTTTTCCTACCAAAGACGATATCCAAGATTCTTGCAATTAAGGATACTAGACCAATGTTGCTATTACCATGTCTTTCCAAACTCTACGAGAAATGTTTTCTCATCCAAGTGCAGATATGGATCAAGGGCCATGGACTTCTACCCGATAAACAGAGCAAATTTCGACCTGGGCACAACATGAATGTCCACATTACCTCAATTATTGACTAAAAAGGGCGAAGCTCATCTCTTAACAATGCATCAGCGAGATTATTCATAGACTATAAAGCAGCTTTCAATCAGCTCTGATTCTGTGGATTGTGGTAGAAGCTGAAACGTTTGGACTGTCCAATCTGTATTTTTTCCTGGATACAAAAATACTTAATGGATAGATCAGCATTTGTCGAAATTAAAGGCTTCAAATCTACTCCCTTCACCTTATTCAAAGGATTTCCTGAAGAGAATTCAAAGGGGAAACATCGTACTTTTGTACTTTAAAGTACATTGAAGTACCTTGAAGTACTTTTAAAGTACATTAAAGTATTTAAAAATACATTAAAGTGGGACGTTATTTCTTCTTAATTTAATATAATTTTAAATTATCGGGAATTTGCGTTTAATTTAAGTCATTTTTTTTTATAGATTATTAAACTCAAAATTACATTCTAGTATTACTTTAAAAGGTGTCTAATAGGGGCCGGCAAAGCTCAGCTCTAGTACATAGCTCATCAATTGTTCAAAAGGCTCAGTTTCACAAACTGAATAGCATAAACAATTCCTTTGAACAAGCTAGACTTTTGGACTAGTTCTAGTCATCAACTACTATATATTGGAAGTATTCTTGAATCTTCACTTATTATGTATTAGGGATACCCCTATTTCATCGCTAAGCGTGGCAGCCCAACTTTAGAATCACATTAAACGTTAATTAAAGTTTGAACTTAAACACTAAAACTTTAAAAATCTCATTGAAGCAATCAGTTTGACAGCTTAATTAAAGTTTAAACTACGAACACTTTAAAACTATAACTTCAATTAAAGTCCAAATTTACAGACGTCAGGTAGTCCTTATGTCTGTAAAGTTTGGATTTTGATTAAAGTTTAGAGTTTGAAGTACTACCTCTATTGATGACCCAAGGATACCTCCAATATATAGTATGTGATGACCTAAGGGTACCCCCATTATATATTACTTGATGGCCTAAAGATACTCAATGATATGGTAGTTCATATTCTTAAAGTACCCCCAATATGGTAGCTGATGCTTAGAACTGGCCCAAAGATCCAGCTCGTTTAAATGAACTGTTTTTACTGGTCAGTTCATTTGAACTGAACTGTTTGAGAAAGCTCAGCTCGTTCAAGTGAATTATTTGAGCAGCTCTTCAGTTCAGATGAACGGGATTCGTAAGCTGCAGTTTGTCTACCCCTAATTCTCACTCTTGGCTTGAAATAATAATAAAGTTGAATAAAGTACGGTAAAGTACAAAGTATGGTGTTTCCCCCTTAAGAGAGGTCCATTGGGCCTGTGTTATTCATTCTTTACCATCATGACATGCTCAATGCCTTTTCTCCACGCTGTGGGATGCATCTATTTGTCGACGATATGGCTATCCTTTTTGCCCCCTCACCTCCACTGACTTCGAGGAATACGATCCTCTTGTTGGCCGAACAGGTGGAAAAAGCGCTAGCGCAACCAATGCGATACTCAGAGGAATGGAAACAAGAGATCAATCATAATAAGACTCATTGGATCTTATTTCATCAAGTTGTACCTCGCCTACCCACGATCACAGTTAATAAACACACCATCTCTCACATCAATAAATTTAAATACTTAAGAACAATTTTAGATGCCAAATCATCATTGCCATCACGTGTGGATTACATTCAAGCAAATCAGATCGAATCTCTCTATTTATAAAGGCCTAGCCTCCAGCAGAATATTGAGCGAAGCATCGAGGTACAAATTCTTCAATGCGTTCATGCGTTCACATTACCAATCTTTGCTGAACATATTCCCGATATTGAGTAAATACAAACAAAATCAACTAGAGGCCTTCAATTGTCAGATCTATGGGGCAATCCATCAGTGGCACGATGTCAAGATCCTAGAGATTGAACTATTACCAAAATTCAAATCAATCTCACAACTGGCAGAGAATTACTGGAGACAAGTTACAGACATGATCCTTTGAACAAATCCAGCCGTTATTGCTGTCCTCCTAGAGCAGAAGTTATTGATCCCCTATCTACAAGAATATTTGTCAAACCCGGCTCTTACAAGAGCTAGAAGATCCATCTTTGGAAAAGGTAGAAGGAGAAAATGTGTTAGAATGCTGCTAGGAGACGCAAAACCATCATTACTCGACCGCACTTTTTGCTTTACCCTTAAGTCGCACAAGCAGTCTTACCATCCCTCTGTCCAACTTTGCATATGGTTCTACTGCTGCAAATCCTTCTCCATTCGCATGCACGAGCAAACTCAACCCAACCATTCCTTACATCTCCACAAATGTTTTCTCGTACGGCATATCGTAGGCAAATAGTACAAGTAACTTTCTTCTCCTCTCTTCTATTGCCACCATGACTTTACTGCTTTTCTTTTACGCTACAGCAGCGAAGTTCGCTTATAGCCGATAGAGGTACCTTAACATCCACGTCTCTTAGAATTTAACTAAATAAAAGCATTATACTACTACTACTCTTATTCTCTATTTAAGTCTATGTAAGAGATGAAATTCAATATCACAATGAAAAAGCTTTTTAGTGATCGGTTGGGTAAAAGTAACGATGAAAGACACATACGGGACTGAAGGACTACTCTTGGTTGAGAATGAAGCTATGCGCCGAATCTTTCAGTTGTATTAGAGTCATACTTTTGAGCAGTATAAACTAAGGCTTCTCCAAAAATAAAATGGTCATGAGTGATTTTTCAATAACTTAACCCTTTACCCCCCACAGCAGTTCCAAAAGCGCTAGCAATGAAATTATACCTGAAATAAAGTATTGGTGCCTCCAATACGCCAAAAGTATGAACAAATCAAAGAAATGCTTTCTTCAATTTTAGAGCATTTTCCTGAGGGGGAGTACGGAGAAAATTTTGGCCGATTCTTAGGAGCATTCGGCAAAACTGATGTGTCTCAGTGAAGAAACGTCGTAGAGAGTTCAGGAACGTTTCATTTCATAGAAAAATGCTTGCTCTATAATTCTATATAGTTGAGATAATTGTTGCATTGATTCATGAATATTCAAGAGTCAGGATGTTACTATTGTAGAAACCTTTTAGTGACAATTGCGTATTTTACCATATAACAGCTTCCGAAGCTTTTCTAAAAATTCTGGAACCTAAGCATATTATTAGTAGACACCTTTTTCTATATGTATCACGCACTAGGTCGCCGGACAATTTAGTGCTTCAAAATAGAAAACTACTTTTACAACATAATAGTCGTTTTTCGAAAACGTCGATTATAGGAGTCGCATATCTCTGGACGAGTGCAGCGAAAAAAGAAGTTTTTTTTACGGATTGGTAGCCCATGAAGTTTACTACAAAAAATGTTTTTAGAGTTTCTCAATCAGATACTTTCTTAATTTTTCACAACTGTTCTTCCATGTCCACTGAAGTGGACATTGGGGGGTAAAGGGTTAAGAGCAAAAGCAGCTGGAGAGCTGCGCTTTTCATCATTCTGTCGGTGCTGAAGTCCTCTATATATTCATCAAGATATGCTTATAACTCCTGCGATTTCAGTGTTTCTCTATTGAGAATCTTCCAAAGGGTTCTTCGGTCGTAAGGCACACTGAATTCGCCAGCAACAGATGGTGAAAATATTTACAATTAAAGATGTGCACAGGAATAGCAACTTTTTCCTTGTGGTGAACAGTTCACAGAAGTCTAAGGACGGCGTGGCCGCGGGGATGAGAAGAGGACGTTACCCCTACGTTTGGCAAAAATTACTGAAATTCTCTGATGTAGGGTTACGGCTTTGGGCCCCAAAACTAGAACTTGGAGTATGACTTTGTCCTAAAAAACTAACAAGAAGTTTAACACTTATTTTTACCATAATGAAGTTAAAAACGAAAAACAAAGTTCTTTTTTTCATAACATACTAACTTGAATGAGTTAGCCAAATTGACAGAATGATGGCTAATACAGTGCTTGACAATAACATTCCAAGTGATAATCCAATGAGAAAAGTCTTTCGATATGACTGTGGAGATTTTCCTTGATTTTGCTCAATTGAATTCTCTTCAGCTTGTACTTGTAATTTTGCTTGTTCATTCTCTAACTCTGCTACTTCCCAGGAAGTATTACGTCTGATACTTTGTTTCAATGGTGAATTTGTTCTCGAAGCAATAGTTGCTAGTTGTTCAGGTTGTCTTTTGTTCACTGATGGATCTCTCGGTCCATTAAGGTTGACGATGCTATTGACAGAATAGAGTGGTGATGATGAAAGGGCGTTATAATGTAACGAAGAATTGTGACGTGTGCTACTCATTTGTTGAGCTATGTAGCTATCTTGGAGGAAACTTGTAGCCACAAAGTTGGTATTATCGGTAGACATTTCTCAAAGAATCAATTCGATATTTTTTTTTTAAATATGGCAATAAAGCACATCCACTGCAATGTGTTTCTCTTTATTCCAGTCAATCAGTAGGCAACTTTTTTCTTGATTAAAAAGAAAACTCAAAAGTTTTCAATTAAATCAGACCACAATGTTCTCTTCTTCTTATAATTGCTCGAGTAAGGCTTTTTTCAACAATATTCAGAGATTCATGAGAATAAAACTATCACATGATTCAGATAAAATGCATCAACTTGGATTTCGTATTTTGTTCTATTGTTTGTTTCGAAAAAGAATGTCCGTCGCTGTTTTTTTAATAACTCAAGCCAGGAACGAGCTAGAGATTTGTGGGTTTCATCAATCGATAGAGAACTTTAGGGGACACAATTATAAAAGAGAAACAAAAACCAATCATACTTTGGCGATAATGTATTTTCTGAATGTCACAAAGATTGAATTATAACATATCGATACTCTGCTCAATTTTTAACTTTCAAATAAATAATAGATAGCCTGAATGAGCCTCTATCGATCTACGCAAATCTGGTCTCGATAGCTCTTGTTGTTCAAGAGATATCTTATTTTTACTGAACTTCACTCCTCTTTTTTTTTGCGTAATTTTAAAACACCAGAATCGAGGTGACAGCAAATATTGCCGACTACGATAGCTTACGGAGCAACAATCGGTGTATGTAAAGATCCTATATACACAGAGACGCATATAGAACGACACGTAATAGCCGTTTTTACACCACTTCTTGAATATCTGTCACAGTTGACTTGGGAATTTAGTTGAGTTTCGAATGCGCGAAAAAAAATAGAGAAAAAAAAGAGAAACGAAAACTCAACATAAACAAAGATTCGAAAATAAAAATAAAATCGTTTTCTTCATCAATAAATCTATGTGATTCGAATTGAATATTACTAGAATATTATAAATGGATTTTTGTAAGAGCATTATGATATTCATTCTGTTCTCTTTTTACAAAAGAATAATTTCATTTTCGTTGTATTTCTAAGGTTATACATAAATGATATTTATAAAGATTGTATTTGATTGATATTAATAAATGAACAATTCATAAAAGCTTGCATTTTAAAATATTTTTATGTATGAAATCTATGTGTCACCATCATTTCTCTATTTTATATTTTCTTAGTAGAGGTTCGTTCCTACGAAACGAAGATTCAATGATATAGCTATGATAACTTTTTTAACTAAGTTATTTCATTTGTTATTTCATATTTAACTTATCAAGTTTTATGGAAATATTTATTTCAGTAAACAATTTTATTCGCTGCCTTTTTTCAACCCTGCTCGAAATCATTCCATCTAAACTATTGAAAATTCATTATGATTTCAAAGAGCATTAAAAAAAATGTTCGTCAAACTCAATTGCTGTATTTCTTTTTCCAATCTATGTCGCCATTTTCATCGGCTCGCTGCTCGAGAGTCAATAAAAAAAGTATTTTACATAATCTCTATTTTCTAAAAAATTGGTGAGGGCTAATTTATAATTCGTTCACATAATTTATGCGTCGCAAACATCTATTCTATGCATATAAACATATATTTCTATATATTAAAATATTTGGAAGCAGTCTAACCTACACTTTAAATTAAGAACTGCAGCAAATTAGTTTTTAAAAAGACAAATAGAAAGTGAAAGAAAAAGATTTCATTAAATCAATGTCCCGTAATAGAAAAAAGTAGGTAGCGAAAATCTTCTTCTAAATACAGAACGAAAGAAAATTCAATGTCCCGCATGTGCCGCTTTCAAAAAAGAGCTATCTATCTTATGAGAAAACAAAAATTATTTTTTTATCCAATACAAATTTCAATGTTCCATATGTTCCGTTGATCAAGAAAATAACTATATAAGCAAACAAATATAAATAACCAACATATTATTTTTTCCTTATATTCAATATAAACATCTCTTTAAGCCAATAATAAATTCTAAATCATTCATATTTTTAATTTGTCTTTCATAAAAAATATGACATATCTATTTTATTTAAGCTAATCACTTATACATTCACCAATTCTATTTTTTTCTGTATAAAATAAAAACATAGATATAGATATTATTTTCATATTTTCTATCAATTCCAATCTCAACTAAATTCTCTAACCAACTGCGACATATCTAACCTCACGCACGTTCGACTCCTTACTTGTAGTAATATGTGAATAGCGAGAGATTCTGTGAAAAGGGAAGGTGTATGAAAATCTTTCACGAAAATAATATGCGTGGCAGATCCAAGACATCGCCAGTAACATCCTACCCAAATACTAAAAGCAGAAACTTAAATAAAAAATCAAAACTCGTGCCCATGTCAACTGTCATCGTTATCTTGGGTGTCTTGAAGCGTCAGATCACACGTCACTATTGACATCATCATTGGAGGTTTCATTATTATCGGTATCATCCAATTTTGGCTCAATCACATCTTGAACATATTGATCGGCTTCTTTGAACGTATCTTCGTATCGTTTGATATATTTAAAATAGCTTCTTGCTAAGGATTCATCTACAGCTGCCAAATACTCCAGCGTAATATTGTGAATACTAGCGAGTCGAAAATTTGTATTGCTATTACGTATGTAACTTTTAAGGCCAGCCCAGGCCAGTTCGATTGAACTCAACACAGTATGTCTGACTGGCAAACGTAGTATTTCAATGCCAAATTCTTTTGCAGTCTCGTCCACCTTCAAAGAAATCAAGGATGTTGAAGTTGCTGATATTATTTCTATGTGTTTACCTTAAATCATTGAGGACCCGCAAATTTAGCAACTATTTCCAGTAATTCAGATTTTGTTAAGAAAGGTTCATATTCAATATCGTTTCGATCGAACCAATCTTTTATTATTTCTTTTCAGGAAGATGGATTGCGAAGTTTAGAGTCCTCTGTTTGTTGACTATGCCATGGAGCATTATCTATTATAAGACATATACGTTGAGTTGTACCTGAGTTACAATGAACCAGAGTTTGATAATTGCTGATTACAAATACTCTATTGAGTACCGTATTGTTTTCTCAGTTTGAAACAAGCTCCTCTCATCCAATTCATATAGTGAGACCCATCCATGGTATGTTCAGCATCATATTCGAATATGTCAAGTGAATCCAGATGAAACCCCATTTCATTGGTAATGCCGCTTACAGCTAGTCTTTAACATGGAAAAGATTGATTACATAGTACGATAAGCTGAAGTCATTTACATTTATTTTATTTTACCCTTCATATCCAACTTTTTCAAGCGTCTAGTACCAACATCGGCTATCCAAATACTCCTTCTCTCACCGGCATTCGTCCAAGTTTCATCTTGGTAAAATATTAGTGCATTATCAGCGAGAAGCTTATCCAATGTTCGAAAATATTTTGCACATGCAGCAATAAAGCTGATATCATCAAAAGGACTCTTCACTTTCGATGCTTTCCTGTAGCATGTGTCACCATAACGTTGTGCTTGATGTTATCGGAAAGTCAGGATGATCTGATTTCAAGGATGATGATAATTTGGCAGTCATCGAATATTCTTTTTTTGATAATATCGTGTGAAACTAAAGCCGGATCGTATCTTTCGCATATTCACTCAATAGAATACTTTTTCCTCCGCTGTGTTCTTTTTTTCTTGCAGGAAGTGCTGTTGAAATATTAGCCTTTACAGTTGGTGAAGGAGATGACCAATGCTGTTTACGATGAGAAAATGTTGTAGATGAGGATGTTCTTGACCTTGTTTGAAGTTCTCGAGACTCTTCTTCATCTTGTTGATGCTGTAATTTATGCATTTCACTTTTTAAATTCGTAATAGATTATTTTGATATTCTCAGCGTAGAATGAAGTCGTTCATTCACACTATACAATGGAATTGTCGGCCCGTTTTTTTCTTTTTCCACAAGCGTGATCACACGAAGCATCGTTTGTTTTACATCTTTTGGAAATTCTTGTCCTTTCAGCATCTATTAGTCGTTAGGACCTTGAACGCGTACACTACAGTTGAATAGCAGCAATATATTTTATGACGATTAGTATGCAAGTAACTTACCAAATTCGATCTGTTTTTTTTTACTTTAGTCCATAAATGATCATACCGTCGTATCTTTCAATCCTGGAAAATTCATCTTTAGTTCGATGCGTCTCTGTGTATATAGGATCTTTACATATAACCATTGTTGCTCCATAAGCTATCGTAGTCGGTAATATTTGCTGTCACCCCGATTCTGATGTTCGAAAATTAGGCAAAAAAGAAGAGGAGTGAAGTTCAATAAAAATAAGATATCTCTTGGACAACAAGAGCTATCGAGACCAGATATGCGTAGATCGATAGAGGCTCATCCAGGCTATCTATTGCTTATTTGAAAGTTAAAAATTGAGCAGAGTATCGATATGTTATAATTCAATCTTTGTGACATTCAGAAAATACATTATCGCTAAAGTATGATTGATTTTTGTTTCTCTTTTATAATTGTGTTCCCTAAAGTTCTCTATCGATTGATGAAACCCGCAGGTCTCTAGCTCGTTCCTGGCTTAAGTTTTTTAAGAAACAGCGACGGACATTCTTTTCTGAAACAGATAATATAGTAAATAGCCGATATCTCAACTAAATCTTAACTTGAGTCCATATCTTCTTAGACTTTTTTTGGTTTACACATTCTCTACTTATAGACAAAATTTTGGCTCAAAAGCTTTCTAACACCTTAGAAGGTTTTCTGATCAGATGTAAAGAACTTCAGATAGGAAGTCTAGTATGCAAACCATAGATTCTAGCTAACTCATCTACCTGTCTGTCATTGCATTCATTTTGTCAATTGAGTTGCGTTTAAGCTATATTAAATAATTATTTCAAGTTAAAATAGATTAAACTTATCAATTGTAAAGAAGTCATTTAGTGATTTTAAAAAGTCGGACAAAACACAGTTAAATCGCCTTCAATATTAACTGTGGTGAATTCATAGGTAAAACGTTTTGAATGAAATCTGCATTCATTCTTAATGTTATCAGATGAAACGTGATAGACGAAAATAAAACCTGTTACTATTAAAGATTTAAAGAGTTATGACTTTGATAGTGTATATCTTCAACAATCTGAAATATAAAATTGATTTCCAACAGTACTATTTATTTAAATGATGCATGAAATCCATCAATCCTACACCGGTAAAATCAAGGATTGTGACTAGCCGACTTTTTTTACCTATTTTTTGGTAGTTAAATCAAAAGTTTACACCCGCCAGTCCAGTTCGGTCGAAAAAGTCAGACTGGTTCCAACTCTGACTTGAGAACAGCGAAAATCTCAAAAAAGTTATCAAAATTTGATAGTTTCGGGGTATTCCATCAGGAAGAGTCTCCATCATTGACCATAAGGATGTATGTCCGGGACCAGAGTTTCCAATACCAGAGATACCAAGCAGAAGTAAAATGTACAGAACATCTGCTAATTGCGATTCACATTTTGTTTTACACTTTGCTGAAAAAAATTTATACTCTGGTTCTTAGCACTTAAAAGTTGTATTTATTAATCACCTAGTTGTCATTGGTTAAACTATACACACATTTATAACGTATTTCAAGTCCAAATCGAGCAGAAGAAAGCTCAACGAGACTATTCCTTTCTCCTATTGTGAAATATGATGACAGTTTTCTACAAATTGAGAAAAATATCTCTCAACTTCCTTTGATTCTCGAAGAAAATTCTTGATGTGCTTTCATAGAGTCTCGAGACATTTTCTAACTTTTTTAATTGTTGAGAAAATTCGGATTCCTTGTTTCTACAATTCTTACAAGTATGTGCCAGTCTTTCCTTCTGAAGAAATTAGAGCGCAGTCATTTTTTTTTAAAATGCAGAAGCGTGTAGATCATTTCCTTATCAACATTTCGAAAGGTTCGAACTATACATTCTTCGTTTCGCGGAACACTTAACATCGTAGAAATATTTCACTACACAGGTTATCGGAACTATCAAAAGACTGAGCTGTTTTTTGTGATGAATTTAAATGTTTTTTGAAATATTGAGATTCTCTTATTTTTTGAAAGCTTAGCACGAACTGGCGAAGTCCTTATTAAAACGATAATAATAACGACTGTGGTCACCTTTAGTGATAACACAGATTAAGAAATGCTTCTGCTAAAAGAAAAGGTTATTTATATTGTTAACAGAGTCCCGCACAGGATAGAATTTTCAAATCTGAAGTTCATCTTCAGGCATAACTGCTTTGGTGTGTGTGTGGTTTACATACACTGGACTGGTGACACAGAGGACCTTCCTAAGTTATCTCTCTTCAAGAAAGACTTATCAGTTTCATAATTCTGTCTTATGTGAAACTCTAATCATCAAAATAGCTATGAAAAGCCAATATTTATATTTGACTTAATTAATAGTTTTGAGTTTAGTCATCCTTTCACGAGTCAGTCTCAAAAAGTTTGTCTCTAATCTAAAAGTCTGCTGAAGGTGACAAGATTCTCTAAGTATTTCTAATTATAAGAGAAAGTTCACATTCCGTCCTTCTAATATACTTAGATTAGTGTTTTCGTATTGAACTATACCAATTCCAATTCTCGGAACTATTCCTTCCCTACTTCATTTTTTCGATATGTCATTCGCTCAGTTCTTTGCAGCATTTTATCAATTGATAATTCTTATTAAAGAAAGGAGTGCGAATATTATTTGCGTCTTATGTATTTAAAAAGAGGGCTGCGCAAATACATAGCGACTTTGTAAAGTGAGAAAAAGGATAGAATCCGCACCTTGTAAAATCAATTTGAAGTCATGTAAAATCAAAGCTGTCTAGCGTTCGTGTTCTGTGGAACACTCACATAGAGATATGTATTGTGTTCGTGTTCCGCGCTATCCTCACATATAACGATGTGTTACGTTTGTGTGGCGTGGTAACCTCACATAGAGAGATATATGGTCATAATCTACCATTATATTCTCTCTGTCATGGATCGGCTATTTAGATGTTCACCGGCATGCTCACTGAGGGTCATATATTACATCGCTATATCGTGGAAAACCACGTAAACGATATTCAGTGATGTGTATCCTTTTCTTCTTCATGTGCGATTCGAACATTGTATACATGTGTGTTCGAAGTTATTTATATTTCGTGCATTTCTAATAAAAAGAAAACTGAAAAGCACGATTAATACCCTTTCACTAATTTTAGAAGCTTGATACAAGACGCGTAATA
>JAJEKB010021031.1:903420-920661 GCA_022393335.1 Macrotrachela quadricornifera
GTCGTCTTTTTCCTCCGAGCACATGTATCTCTTCTTTCCTTTCCTTTCCTTTCCTTTTCTTTCCTTCCTCTGAGATACATGATGCTAACAGCTATCAAAATATAGTTGAAATATACTTAGAAAATATCATCAAACACAGATACAAGACTAGACGGCATTCGAGCATAGCTCGATTGCGAAATACGGTGCGACGAAGTTGAGGAACGTTTGCGAGCTGAATTGCTAGTGATTAAGTTTCAGGAAATTATTCAAGTTTGATTGTAATCTACTTTATAATGTTTTTTTCGAAATCAAATAATGCATATTATGGCTGTTTTTTTTATAATAGAACATGTGCATCATTCGATTTTTTTTTCTTGTACATGTGTCTGAAGAAGACAAAAAAATGTCTAGAGAGATAGTCAATATATTAATTAACCGTCTAAGTGCAGCTTCACATATCAATTTCACTTTATTTTTCATTCTGATTCTAATCCTGATCAATATCAAAGAATCCATGCAAAACTTAATTGAAATATTCTACCCTCTATAAAGACTTTTCAAGATTCACAAAATAAATAATGTCGCTGTAGAAATTAATTGTCCATTCAGCTAATTGTAAAAGACTTAACAGTTGTTTTTTTGCGCCTATACTGATTTTAATTATCTCAACCATATAAAATCAATCTAACATAGTTTACCTATGAATCCGTATTTTATTTTGGGCAAACCGAATATGATATAGAAAATCTAACAAAAGATATATTATATTCAACACTTTAGCTCCACGATAACGTTTGTTCGACAGCTGGGTGATATTCCGTTCTCTAGATTATCCTAACACAAATTATGGAGCTTGGACGGTCTGTCTAGAAACAGTAATAATAACTAGATGGCATTCGAGCTTCACTCGACTGCGAAATGCGGTGCGAAGCACCAAATCTCGATTAACGGAAAAACAAGAAATCCTAAAATCGCGAAAACGAATTTCGAAAACTAGACATTGTCGTACTCATTACTAAGAAAACTCTATCAATGCATATCAACATGTTTTAGAAGATCATTGTTATTTGATACTCTAATTATTTCTATGATTCATTGTCTAACAACAGCTGTATTTACAGCTGCCATAAATAAAATCAGTTGTTCGGAAAGAGTGGCGCCTAACTTTTCATTATGTTTTCGTTTTAATTATCTCAAACTTCGAAAAAAAACAAAGTCCTTTAAAAATCGTCATTTTGTTACGCTCCCTGTGACGAAACAAAACTTCCTATTGAAAATCAGAAAACGCATGTTCATAGTTCGATCTTCCTATTTTAATTTCGCGTTTCAACAAATATTTTGCGACTTTCCGTTCACGAGAACATCTCTCCGCACAATGACAACTTTTGATGTGGACGTCGAGAAAGTAAGAAATAAAAAAAAAAAAAAAACTCGCGAAGGACTCCAGAAATGCTGTGCTTCGCACCGCATTAAAAAAACTCGCGAAGGACTCCAGAAATGCAGTGCTTCGCACCGCATTAATAAAAAGACGAAAAGAAACTCAATAATACGATGCTCCTAAAGTCGCACCGTATTAATAATTAGAGAAACTATTTCACTTCTAATGTTACTGATATATTCAACAATTATTTGTATGAATAAGATTTCTTACATATGACATTATTATTTAAATTCTCAGTAGCTAATATTCTAAAAATGAATTGAATGTATTTTCTTTCATATTCTAGACAAAAAATTCTTTACTCTCACAAATAATAATAAAATTCACTCAATTTGTTCAACAGTTTTGTTTGGAATCAATGATACATAATGATCTTTTTCTTCTTGTTCTTTCGATGTAATTTTATCATCGGTTATAATTTCTTCTGTAACATACCATTTGTGAATAGGTAAATTTTGTAATTTTATTAACATTCGAAATGACAATGTAAACCATATAATACCAAGAGAAACGCATGAGCCTACTAATATAGGAAAAGCATATTTTTTTGGTAATCTATCGGCTATATAAAAAAGAATAGATGAATTTACAGCAAAGCCTAAATTATGTAGAGTAACATGAAATGTCATATGTGTACCACCAATACGTGGATCGCTAATATAAGCAAAAAATCCAAGTTGACCAGTAAATCGTAATGTATTAATGAATTCATTTGCTGAAAGAAGCAAAATAAGTATTGGATAATAATAACTATAAGAGATTATTCGAGGAGTAAAATAGACAAAAATGACAATTGGAATTGCATTAATAACATACATAACATAAGATCTAGCGTACCATACCAATGGTCGTTCTGTATGACGAATTATTAGAGGCGCTATAATTGTTATAATAGTCACTGGAATATTGACAAGAGCTAATGTTTCTCGTGGAACACCTTGGCTATAAAGAAAATGAACAAAAAAAAAGATCAAATATTTCTTTTCCTAGTTATTACAAATCCCAGCAATCAATTGTGCAAAATCTCGACCCAAAAGTTCTACCAACTATTTTCTTGTCAAAATAAAATCTCTTACTTTATTAATTCTAAATGTGTCATATAATTGGTAGCCACTAATCCGATTGGTCCAATTAATGAAACAAAAGTTAATTGTTGAACACATTTTTCTTTTAAAAGTCTTATAGTTGAAATATAAGTTTTTACTAAAGAAAGATCATTTTTTTCTTTACTATTATCAGTTAACACTTCTTGTTGCTCACGAACAGATGCGATAATATATATCGTAACAATAAAAAAAGCAATTGCTGCAAAAAGTACAAATTGTCCAAGTGAAAATAATCCAGATGTTTTAACAGATAATGAAAGAGGTTCACGAATAAATTTATTCGTAAAATTAGCCGATTCAAATGTCATAAGAAATGATGTACCAAGAAAACGACCAAATGTTTGTCCTATAGTTTGTGAAGTTGATGCCCATTGAGGATTTGTTGCAGCAAATAATGTAATAGCTAAACCATCAATACAAATATCTTCAGTTGCCGTAAGAAAAATAATACTAGTGAAAATAATAGTAAGTAATATAACACGATTATTGATTACTAATGGTTCAATATAGAATGATAATAATAATAATATAATAGTCATTATTAATTGTATTGGTATAATCCAAGATTTTCGTCTTCCAAATTTTTTAATATATAAAACATCAATTAATGGTGCCCAAAGTAGTTTAAATGAAAATGGATAAAAACTAAAATTGAAAATACCTCGATCTTTCCATGTAGCACCGTAATAAATTAAAAACAATGGAATACTATTTGTTATTCCAATACTTATACCTTGTAATACATAAAGAATTAAAGTAACACAAACACTTGATCCAGATGTTCGAGAATTTCTAACCATAATTCTATATTTTATCAAAGAATTCTACAAATGGAAATCAAGAACATTTAGATATGACATAATATTTATTATTTATTCTGTGTAGAAATAAGTTTAAATGAAATGATAAGATGATTCTTCACCAATTATTTTCTCTTATTCTTTTCTTTATTCTACTATCTACTCGTCTCTTATTTTTTTTTTTGTATATGAAAATCTTTCTCTCACCAAACGTTGCGTGCATGATTACAGCTTTTTAGTAAACAATAGTTCTTCAAATCTTTTTATAAAAAACAAAAAAACATGTCAATATGTAGTTTTTAAAGTGTAGACCTTGTACTTAAGATATTCGAAAATAAAAATAACACAATAGTACAAAATTAGTAATAAGACGAATTTAATTATTTATCATAAAAATATTTCAATACATTTTAAGATTAAAGATTGAACTAAATCTTTGCATTCATCTCTTCAACTAGCGTTATTCTTGTACAATCAAGAAATGATGATAAACATGATAAAATAAAAGAAAAAAAAATGAGAATATATTTATTTTTAACAACTTTTGATAATGTAACAACATATACATATGGGTAATATGAAAATAAGTGTTTGACCATAAATCAAACCAAAGGAAAAGTCATATATGATAGAATCACATTTTATGTCTTGATTACTATTTGACTGAAAAAACCATATAAAACCCTAGAAAATGAATAAAAATAATTTAAAAATAAACTAATTATTGTTACGTACCATTATAGTCCAAACAAAGGAAAAAAGAATATATAGAAAGATTATTACAATCATCAATCGTTTGCATAATTTTTGATAATGATCATTGGATATAACACGAATAATTATCTAAATAATAATGAAATATTCGTAATTATAGTCAAATCATTAAATAATTTTATTAAAAATTTTGTAAGTATTTCTATTATTATTATTATTATCAGTAGTTTTTATATGTATATTTCAAACTAAACGAATCCAAAGAAAATAAAATTACCGTTTAACATATTTATTTAGACTAAAAAATTACAAAGAACTCAAAGTAAATCTAATTTTTAAAGTCTAAATTCAGTTTTGTTTAATATAATTATTTATCCCTAAAGAAAATATTGAGTTCGGGGTAACACTTTTTCATACTCTATACCCTGCCTTATCCTACGGTTTCTAAATATTGTTAGTCCTCAATATAAAGTTCCTCTTTGGCTTGCACACAATTCTGATTGTTTCCAAAAGATTGTACACTCTAATATTTTTTTTGTACAAATTCACAACGCAAAAATAATTAGCAGCTTCTCGATTTTTATCATTATAGAGATGAAACTAAAGCATCGATTGTTCTAAAAATCGTGTCAAAGTGTGCAAAACGTGACATGGAATTTCTTTGACTAAAGAGTTTTTATTCTCGAATATCTATATCTCAATGTAAAACTTTTTAAAATATTTAGCGAGAAGTGATTACCTTCTAACTTAATCAATTAACCGAGATGTATATGACATCTCCCTAGTATTATCTTTTGAATGACAAAAACTACACTTCATTGGATGATTTCGTCCGCTAACTATTTAAAAATGGACTGATTCATATGTTTTTTAGACTTTGATGATCTCCATTCATAGAGATATCAAAAATCATTCAAGTTAAAAGAAAAAAAATAGAAAAAGATTCCAAGTAGATACAAAGCGAAACTCTAATCTTATCCTAAATTTTTTTTCTCCATCTTTACTCTATCCTACCCTTCAAGGCACTAATTAAGAAAGCCTCAGCAAAGTATCCCACATAGGTGTTTAGAAAATTCGCAGAAATATTACTTATATAAATACCGAATTAGCTATACTCATAACAGTATGTTGAATGAACAAATACTTGTATGGATACCTAAATATGAAATTTTACTGAGAAAAACTCTAAAGGGTATACGAGATTTATCGTGTTCCGTGCAACAAAAACCTAAAAAATGTCGTAAGTTTCTTCTTCGGGAAACAAAAATGAAATACCTAGTTAAGTATTTGATCAATCCCGTTCAAATATCCATTTCCTATATGCTTTCTAATAGAAGTACTCTATCGAGTACCTTATACATATTTTAAGGTACATTCACTCTCATCAAGTTTCTCGGATATATTAGTAGAAGAAGACTTTTTTTGGATATTTCTAGCTCAGTACATTAAATAGGGTGTGAGAATTCATTATAAAACTTATCAATATAGTTTTTATGAAAATTTTTACTATAAGTGACATTAACCAACACCAAATGATGCCCATTCCACCAAAAATAAATAACCAAAATGGTAACATTGGTCTTGATGGACATTTTTGACTTTTTACTTTTCCAAGAATAAAAGCAGTTAAAGGAATAGTCGATAGAGTTATAAAAAATATAATGAAAGCCATAGAATATTTATGATTATTTAATCGATTCCATAATTTTATCAAAATATTATCTTCATTTTCATCATAGTTAACAGATCGCTGTTCACGATCACTGATATCCAAATTTGTATATAATGTGTTATTTAGTACAGTTTCATAAGATGGAGGAGGATCAATCAAATCTGATGAATATATTCCAATCACTGTATTGTAACATGGTGGATCATCAATCTCTGATGACATTAATATTTAAATAATTCTTGTACTTTAATCTATACAAAAAATACAAATATATTTAGATTTTATATTAATATGTCATATGAAATTAAATCATTCGTTATCATCAATCCATATGAAAATAACAGTTATTTCGTTTATATAAACTGAATATTTTAGCTCAATCTATTTTATCTCTAATAATAAGTATATATAATATTTTAAATGTTCTACGTCATTTAAAAGTCTTTATTCGAATATTGATGAGTTCGATAGTCTGTCTCCAACGGGTAATTAATTAATTAAGATGTTGATCACGATCTGTAGAGAATAGTGAGTCTAAATTTCTTCCTCTAAACACTTCAATACTCTCTTTCAGGTTATAGTTCACAAAAAATTTATTTTTATTTTATATAATCATCTTTTAAAATTTTACTGAGAAGATAAATCAATCATATATATAAATTCACCCTAAAATTGTCTTAAATATATTTGAAAAAAGGTGAAAAGTAAAAACATAAAAAATACAGAGTTAAACGTACTGAATATTCTCGCTTTGAATCACAATTTTCCATAACTTCCTTCATCCTATTAGAAAAAAAACAAAATATATCAAAAGATGTGTAAAAAGTTTAACAATTTCCATAAAATCGTTAGTTTAATAGTTGAAATTTTTGTTTTCAAAATCGACAAAATTTTGATCATACGATAAAAATATTAAATATAGTTATTAAAAAAATGAACAATAAATTTGACTCATTTAATAAGAAATTATGTTGCAAACCTTCACAGTTTGTTATAACACAATTATAAATAATAAAAAGCTAATATCGAAATTTTTTCTTTATTAACCTTACTTTAATATGAAAAATCTTGTTTTATATTATTGATTGAATTATAAAGTTGCATTATTTCATATATTTGCTTGTCCAAATATGATTTTTTATATTATCGAGCATGCATATGACATATAAACGATTTATGAGTATGGTTAATAAAAACAAATCACTCAAGCTTGAAAACGTTACTTGAGAAAAGAAAATATTTGTACCTTTCTTCATCATTATGCATCATAACCAATCAAGTAAACCATTTCGTTGTTATTTATTAGAAAATTTTTCATCAAAAAAAGCCATTAGTACGATTTTTTCAAATCATCTATAGAATATACAGACTGTTTACATGTTACATCATCAAATTTGATTTGACTTATAAATCCTCCCTCTTCCTCATATCATCATACATCATTTTTTCATGAACCCCGTTCTCTTTCAATGACGTCATCACAGTGGATTTTTTACTGTTTTATATAATATAAGGTCATTTACAGAATGAATATTCAATGAGGAAATATGAGGATTGTGGGAAAAGGTGAGAAATATTGTTTTTACTATAAGCTCATAAGATTTCAGTCATTTTTGTTGTGTACTCAAATTTTGCACACAAAATTGTCTCATCAATATCTCGGTCGAGTTCGAAAATGAGAAAGATCCGCCAAGAAATAGCTGAGCGATCGAAAAAATTGTCATTATTGACCAGACCATCCTGAGGGAGGTACAGAGATTTTTTCAAAAAAAACTTTCTCAGAACTGTGTAAAATATATATGAATCGACTCAGTTTTTAACCCTGATTCCGAATATGATATTAGTTTTGAATCAAATCATAGCTTTTAAGGTGAAAGTTGCCTAAACAGAGCCCAAATGCAAAAAACCTGTATCATGCGACCAGTGCACAGTGGGGAGCCAGGCGGACATATTCGAAAATATTCTTTTCCAGAATCTAACAGTTTGCGTAGATACATGCATATGTGATCTATCATTTCCTAAAATAGTCGTTCTCAAAGTTTTATAAAGGCCAAGAAAAGAGCCTGCCAAGGCTTGAGCCCAGAAATCAGCATAAATAAAGAGAGTCACGCCGCTCGGTAATATAACACAATATTCCACCCTCAAACAATATCGCAAAAAACTTGCTCACCTATAGACTTTATGGGGAAAAAATATTATCGTAATTCAATTTAAAATAGAGTAGAAAACAAGAAGTCTCTATGCCGAAAACCTACCGTTCCGTATATTAAAAACCCTATAAAGAGATCACGTCTGATCAAGCGCGCATTTTTACCACATATACATACATATGTATCATAATTACTGTAGTAGCGCCAACTCATGAAATCTTTCCTAGGCTATTTTAGAGGGTGCCCAAAAATCCGAAGTGTCCAGACGGAAATTCGGCTTTAGATATCCGTGCTAGACTTTGAAGGGAAACTAAGGTGATATTCGGAATCAGCTCGTCGAGCTGCATCGAACCATATATATAAAATAGTTTTAAAAAAAATTTTGGCCCATTTTCAGAGCAGATCCAGGCCCGAAACCCTGCCGTTTCGGACTCTGAAAACCCTACGAAGGGGTAACATCCGATCAAGCTGAAATTTTTACCAGATACTCCTGGACATGTATCCTATTTGTGGTAGTAGCGCCAAGTCGTGAAAATTTTTCTAGGCTATTCTGCAGGATTCCCAAAAACCCATGGTTTTTGCTCGGAAATCCGGTTTTAGGCTTCCATATTACATTTTGAGGGAAAACTTAAGTGATATTCCGAATCAGCTTGTCGAGCTGCATCAGAGCTTATATAAAAAGAGTCACTTTTGTGAAAGTCAATTTTTGATAGAATTTGACGGAAAACGACTGGTTACAGGTTTTTGACCAAAAAATCGAATTTTAGGCATTCATATTACATTTTGAACAAAAATTAAGATGTTATTCGGAATCAGCGCTTCAAATTACATCGAATGATATGTAGCTCAACATATTTTGTCAAAAAAATTTTTTCTTAGAAAATCTTTTATTTTCTTAAAAACGATTTTCTGAATGGTATACTGTCATTTCTAGTCAAATGGAAGCTATTCCGAAGCAAAACAACTGCATGTCCGCCTGTTTATGCGAAAGCTCCCCACTGTATCATGCATCTCTGCTTTGATTCAAATAAAGTTTTCATTTTATTTAATCAAGATGTACCATCAAATGCTCAAATTGCATTAAAATATTCCCAAGATTATTTTATTTACGTCAATGGATAATGAAAAACTTTCATGAATATATCCATGGATCGTAAATGATAAAATCGAAAATAATTCAATTTCTTGAATATAATGAATATGTAATACTTATAAGATTTATTAGCCCATTATGTGGATATTTTGCCTCTAATTTGTTTATTCAAAATTTAATTAATGAAAAAAAAATATTTAAATATTTTCAAAGTAATGATAAATTATAATGAAAAAGAATTTTCTTGTGGACTATTTTATTAAATTATATCCTGACTGAATAGTAGTGACATATCGAATAGGAGGGGGCATATTCATGACCTGTACTCGCATATAAGTCATAATAGTATCATAGGAGACATACACAAGTCATCTACGAGCTGAACCAGAACCATTGTCTATATATAGGATTCCCGCCCCAAAAGGTTAATATGTAAGATATCAATTTCAAACAAACTTGATGATTTCATAATAATTATTGCTGCCACACAAAAAATTCGTAGTGGTGTGCCGGTGAATCTCCTGCAACTAAAGCATGATTTGCTCACTTATTCTTTTAACAACAAACAAAAAACAAAGATCTTATCAATCTATGTCTTCAAACAGAATGTTCATTCACCGTTGTATTTCTGATGTTTACAGATCTGAACACATATCACTATACAAATATCATACTCAAAATTAAGAATCTACGTAAACATGATCATCTAGCAAGGTCGAAAAGCCGAAACAGGTAGTGATAGTTATTTGTTCAAGCTTGCACCCTCATCCTTCTCTCAAAACTGTTACATTTGTTTCAATTTTATTTATTAAGTAATCAATTTCTTTCACAAAGCATAAATCGATATTAATTTCTTCTTTACGACATGCACAACAAAAATTCTTCATTCATCGTAGAGTAGTGAAAACGGCGTGCCTGGTTGATACCTAAAGATACAAAAAAAATATACACTATGCATCGCCCTATCTTTTGAGATCTCAGTAGTGCATTAAAACGTCGTTTTCACGAGTATTGTCTATTCACGATAGAATGATGAACGAATTCGAGGGTAGGTAACGCTATGATTTCAAACA
Organism: Macrotrachela quadricornifera; assembly: GCA_022393335.1. Classification (NCBI taxonomy): domain Eukaryota; kingdom Metazoa; phylum Rotifera; class Eurotatoria; order Philodinida; family Philodinidae; genus Macrotrachela; species Macrotrachela quadricornifera. The sequence goes on from JAJEKB010021031.1 coordinate 913,452, forward strand.
GGAACCATAAAAAGTTTTACACAAAATGAAAGCTCATCGGAAACAGGATTTATTAATATTAAATAGTAAGATTTATCAAAACTTTTCGATGTCAAATATAAGACGCGAACAATTCAAAAATGGAGTAAACATGTTTTCTTGGTTATTTTCATATGGTTTGATAGAGCTCAACAAGCTCTACAAAACTGTATATATTAGAAAGCTTTGAAATATGTTCTAGTTACTGTTTGAAATTATAGCATTGCCCCTTTGGAGAAATGTTTTTACCCGTCCTGTACTTACCAATTCTCTTTACAGTAAATCGAATTCTGCATTTCCATGAAATGAGATGCAAAGATCAGTCTTGAAACTGGCGATTTATCTATAAAAAAAATGCGTGATAAAGTATTAATCCAATTCTGTCTTTCATACTTGGTGCACTCTTGTGTACAACATGACCATGAATGAGGACGGCATCACCTGAAATGAAATTTGTGAGCTAAATAAACAGTGTGATAATATCCGACTATTCTACCAGCTTTGACTTCTGCAGGAACAAAGGCATTATCATCATAGTGTTCTTCGTCTCCTGTGTAGATGAGCACGTTGCCTTCGTTAAATTCTTTTTCATCAGGATTTCGGATATAACGTCGATTACTTGATTCTAAATGTTATCTGATCTGTTGGAAACATATGTTATACAAAAATAAGACTCACGCAAATGTGAACCGGGTATAAACCAGAGACAGCCATTCTCAATAGTAGCATCTTCAAGAGCAATCCAGATGCCTAATACTTTGAATGGTTCATTGTATACATAGTGTGAATCTCTATGAGGTGTCCCTATCGAATAGAAAGAACAGATAATTCAGCTATATTGTGAACAGCTAATATTTACATTCTCCTCCAATAAATGGTTGTTTAACGATGCACATTGTTTGACGTATAGCAGGTTTGATAAATCCGAAATCACGTGCAATGCCCTAATAAATAGATCGAAAAACTGGAAAAAAAACAGATTATCTATAAGTTTTACTTTCATCTTATCCGAAAATGTCACTGCTTTGCATTCAGGAACGGTTTTATGAAGAGTATTACCAATGTAACCCACACTAAGATGTTTATCGCGATTGAGTTTACCTATTTTTTTTTTGTTTTAAATGGACGGAATGCTATAGATAAACAAAAGAGAATTGTCTTTTTTCTTTACACAATACCTGTTTGAGGATCAATAGCTTGGCTTTCCGGACTACATCGAGTCTGATCAGTAGCAGAGACCATTCGTTGTGCTGCAGCTCGTTCTTTACCTTCATCATCTAGAAATACCCACGGATATACGTCTGGTTCCCAATCATCGATTACTCGATTAATGGCTTCTCTTAACTTTTGACGTTCCTCAGGTGTCAGAAATTGTTTCACGATAAGAAAACCATTTTGTTCGTACTATAACAAAAAATATTTCATAACAATAGTCAATAATAACAAGAAACAAACGGAGTCAATTTGTTCTTTGGTTAACATTTTGCTCGACGAGAAGGTATGAATGTGTGTTCGTCTTACTTCACAACCTTTTATTGATGCAAGAACGAAAAGAAAAACGAGATAAGGAGAAAATGCAATGAAATGATGTGCAATATTGACAATGCAAATAGATGCGCTTTTGTATCAGTAATAAAGATTAAGAAACATTTCTGTGTGTCAACAACAGAATACATAGGTCGCGAACACCGCTTAAATATTCTTATTCGGTATAATTTCTCGCATAGATTTCAACAACATTCTCGATTATACTATTAGTTTGTAGTCGTTTTTTATATGTATAATAGGTTATAATATTCTTACAGCAATGTTTTGACTAATGGGTTATTTATCTTTTCATCAGTATTGACATTAATTAATTTTGCTATTCGTGAAATTAGTTGATATTAAACAATACTCAGTTACTTGAATAAAATTGGGTGTATAGAAACAAAATTATTTTCATTAGCTATCGTAGGTAAAATGAATGATGTAGATAAATGTGCCATTATTATTTTCGATGTAAACATCAACAAATGATACACTTTTATCAAATTGACAGACTAATTTGATATTGGGATGAAATTGAGTTGCTTCATCTAACATTTGAAGTAAAGAAGATATCATCAATATATCTAGAAATTTGATACACCTTGATCAATGTATGAAACTTACGAACCATACATTTCATTAGATGCTGTTGGCCAACGAAAAAGTTTCTTTTTCCCATTTCTGATAATTATAGAAAAAAATAAAGTCAAATAAATTTCAACTAATCTAGAAGCATTTCAAATGCTTCCTCTCTTTGGTTTTGAAGGAACTAGTTTTATTTTATCATTAACAATAGAACATTTTTATCTCTGATACTTTGTTTTTTATAACTGAATAATTTTTATACATGTTCTCATTTATTGGAAGACAATTTTTTTATTATTTTTTGTTCAAGAATGTTTAATACTCACTGATTGAGAAAAAATTAATGCACGACTTTTAAACTCTTACAAAATGTGCCCGATTATCAAATTGATCCGTCCATCTAGGATGACTGTAATCAATAAATTTTCACGTTTCGGAGTGCTGAATAAGTGTTTTTCTTGACGTCAATCAATTTGAATATCTCGTTTTTGTTTAATGCACAAATAAAGATTTCTAACATGATATATAAACAGAACTGATCGGATATTTGAGTTGCACATAATCACGGTAAGTAGAAATTAGGGAAAGATGCCCAACATGAGTAATCTAAAATGACTTGGTGAGCAATTTCTTACAACTTAATATACACTAGCTCAAAGCATACATCTATTCTGTCATAACTAGTTGTTTTTAAATAAGTTATCCTTTTCACAAATAATGTGACACTCATCATCAATACTAAAACAAATGATTCAACGATATTATTCATCCATAAAATATATTTCTCATTTAGTAAACTCATTGACTTCGACGAGAGATCTATGAGAATTCTCAACAAACCACAATAATATTTCAAAAGAAAACGAAATTACATGAAATACAGTTATGAGTCTGTATCTATCACTTGTTTCTTTTTGTTTAATAGATACATGATTTGTAAATTATGTAATAGGAAATATTCATATATTATTACTGCGCATATATCTAGAAAGAGAACAGTCACTTAATGACTCACAAGAAAAAGCATAATTTTCTTTCTTTTTTTTGTCCCATTCACCTGCACACATTGACGAGTATAGCTCGAATCATTGATATTTAAACAAAATAAATCGCTATACTACTTCACTGCTATATTACATTAGTAATGTCTCGAATCATGAAAAACTTGTTATCTTGTTGGCAACGAAATCAAGATCAATCTGATGAATATGAATTTATTTTATCAAACTTATCTTGGCCAATCAAACGGACACGAAAAGCATTGTCATCATCTGTATTTCATAACATTCCAAACGAAATCCTTTTACATATATTTCAATTTCTATCTGTATCTGATCTATGTAACATTTCTCTTGTTTGTCGAGCATTTAAAATGATTGCTGATCATGATGAAATTTGGAAAACGAAATGTGATAGTAAGTAAATTTTTTCTTTTCTTCCTTCTAAATAATCTTCTTTAGCAACAAAAAAACTTCATTCGAAATCCTATAAACAAATCTATGTGGAATGGCGAAAAAATAAACTTCAGTGGTATGCACAATGGAGTGATTTTCATATTTTTCCAGGTAGAACTCGTCGTTATACCCTTAGAGAACCTTCATTTCCTATTCATCCGAGAAACTTTCCACTATGGACATCTATTCGTGGTTTTGAACGACATCCAAACTCATCTGAAGATTTGTAAATCATCACTTTTTATTCAGAACTAATAAGAGAAAGAATATTCTTTTACTTGTTAGGACTATCAAATTGTCAGTTGACATTGACAAAACAGCTCGAGAATTAATCGGATTATTGGAAAAAGCATCATCTTTTCATCAACAATGGCAATCATCATCTTTTCATCAACAATGGCAATTATCATCTGTTCTCAAACAAATGATTCAGCGATATTATCGATTCATGCAACTCAAAGCTTCTCAATCACCAAATAATTTTCTTGTTCCAACATTAGATATCGAAATCATTTGGCAAACTCATTTACTTCGACCAGATAAGTATCGAAACGATTGTCTTCGATTATTTCATCGAGTTATTGATCATTCATTGATTATAAATCAAGTCGAGCAATTTTATTTAAAACAAGCATTTATCTACACATGTCAATTATATAAAGAAACATTTAAGGAAAACTATTGTCCACTACCATCTAATTTGTTGCCTGAACGATTTGGTTCCAAGTATAATGACTTAGCAAGTTATTCTTATTGGGATGAAACACATTTTGAATTTTCATCGAAAATATCTCAAGACTATGAGAATCCATTTTCATTTACAGAAAATGATGTTATTCAGGATAATAAATGGCTGAATCTATATCGACAATTCATGTCCAATACAAGTCGAAGGATTTCAGTTGCAAGGCGTTCCTATTATGATCCAACACAAATGAACTTACATTCTTTTTCAATAAAACCAAGGTTGAAATCTTACGAGCGATTTTTGTACATGGCAGCTAAATATCCATCGAATGATGGAAATGTATTTATCCAACCGACATATGCAGTAATTAGCTAATTCGATGAAAACATTCCTTGTTGATTATTTATTGTAGATTGATCTTATTTGGCATTCACATATGCAAGAACCATTGAAATATGCATCTGATTGTCTTCGTCTTGTTGGTTATCTTGTTATTCATAATCCACAATCGATGGTTCAAGGTGAAAATTTGACAGAATCGTCTAATCAAGTCAATAAACTATGGAAAACTGAATTTCAATGTGAACTAAAGACTGATCATATTTTTTGCACACCATATCATGAATATAGGTATTTGCTGTAGCAACAGCATTTTTTGAGTCGCGTTTCACTTGGCTGACAAAATTTGTTCATATAAGCGTACTTAACCATAAGATGCCCCATTAATGTTTTTTTCTATTATAAGGATAAAACATACTATTATTCGGATCATACATAACCCTGAATTGGCCCGAACAACACTATGTTTTATCCTTACAATAAAAGAAAATATTAATGGGGCATCCTATGGTTAAACACGCCTATATCTTAGCTTACTAAATCCAGTAGTTCGCAGGGTAATCGACTGTTCCTTCATCTAAGATTATCGAGGATGTACCATTACTTTCTGTGGAAACTGTTGTTTCTGTTCAATGATACCTTTTTGATTGATATCAGCATGGTTGACTGTCTTTGTTTGAACTCAGTTTGCGAGTTTTTTCCGTTTGATCTTTTGATTATCGAAGGTGATGATTCGATCACTTTCTTACAGAGACCTAGCCTCAAACGATTTTTTTAAACTCTCCAGACACGTCCTGGAGAGATATCAAGCTCAATTGCAATTTTCCGAGCTGATACTCTTTTTTATGGGGGTAAACAGTGTTTTATCCTTTCAATATTCTTCTTTATTCTGACCCATCGCGGACAGTCTAATGGACTTGATAATGTAATAGGACTAGATTGATAGATTATGTAGCATCATCTTTTGATTGCTGTTAAACGAAGACTATTATTTAAATCATGAAAGATTTTTGTTTGGAGTATCACTAACTGGTACTTTGGAAGTACGATGTTTTGAAGGTTTTTGCTTTTCATTCTTTGAAAAACTTAGATGTACCATAAATTTGCATAGAGAGTAAGCAGATTTTTAGAACTTGAAACGGGGAATTTTTTCAATACAAAGATTAGCTCAATCTCTGTGAATTGAAATGGATGTCGGTAAAATACTGTCAGGTACATTTATTCTGCTCCATCCGTTATTTTATTTGATAAAGATAACAATTTATTTACAACGAAAAATCACATTTAATGGTGCCATCAACTATCCTAGTCAATATATAATTTGTAAAGTTTTTCCTGAAATGTATGGAATGAATGATAGTTTATTCATCACCATTTAATGTATCTATGTTCACGTCATCACCCTCACCCTCAAGATTTGTTAATTTTTTTCGATACAAAAGATTTCAAAGTAATTTACATTAGTGAAGGCACGTGATATCCACTAAAATTAAAGATTTCAAAAATAAAGAGAAAAACAATAATCCACTCTACGTAAACTTTAATTCATTTTCTTTTGAAATACTTTACTCTATGTTTATAAAAGCTGTCGATCTTTTTGAAGAAAGGACTCACGATCAATCATAAGTTCTTCAAAGTGAAAATATTGTTCAAATTTTAATTTTTTTAAAGATAAATTTCTGCTGAAAAATATTAAATAATATAATTAATATTTTAGATTTTGATATTTATATTCTTATTATGAGATGCCTTTGTTGTTTAATGTATGCTCTCCAAAGTAGGAGTTTAAAGGTACAATGATGTTTTATATTTTAAAATAGAATTTTTATAATTCTAAAGAATTAGTAAATAATTAAGATTGCATTATATGAAGTATCTCGATCAGTCAAATTTAAATTATAATCAAATTAAACTAGACTGACACCAGTTAATTGCCTATTTTTGACATTTTTTTTATAACTAAAAATAGTAGTTTTCCCAACTAGTTCAAATAAACAAATTGTACTTTTTATATTAATACAATCATTTTCTATGAATATAACTTTTGTGTTAGTAATGCGCTTTTGTTGTTACCAGATCTTTGAATAGAAAATCTTTTTTTTAAATATTCATATAAATGTTCTCTATGCATTAATTTAAACTATAAAGAAAAATATTGTGTTAAAGTCTTTGAAATCTTGACTACTGCAGTCCGTTATATCATTATCTGTATTAATATCAATAAAACTAACTACAAAAGACAAGATATTGCTTACGAGATGTTCGACTAGGACATCTATCTACATTTTTTATATTATCTATAGACTCTTGTACTAATGGATCATCATTAATAAGCGTAATGAAATTTTTATGAGTATGTGAAGTCATGTTTTTTTGTTTCAGAGTCAACATCCATTTATTTTATAAATAAATAAAAAAGAGGTATTGTGTGAAACTCTATTGGCAAATGCTAGCTAATGTGTGTAAGTTTACGATAGATGTATAAAATTGAAATAAGTACTTCATAATGAAATAAAATATCAAGATAAAAAAAAAATTTTAGATAACTCTTAGTGGTAGCTAATGATGACTTCTATATATGACCATAAATACATAA
>JAJEKB010021031.1:943938-976707 GCA_022393335.1 Macrotrachela quadricornifera
TAGGTTATATAGAAATATACTCCTACTCTTACTGACATGATATTTCAATGTGAATTAAATGATTATTGTCATTATAGAATTATATCAATGATGTCACTTCATAATTTACAAATATATTTAAAGTTGAATTATCGTTCTAATACAATTCATACAAAAAATGATGCTGATGAAAATCAGATTTTTTTTTCTTTTAAACTTGAAAAAATACAGTATTAACTTTAAAACATATAGTAGTTTTGAATGTAAGTTTATATTTTTGATACTAGATGAATCTTATAGCAACCGCGATGTTCATTTCATAATCAGATACTATCATTGATGGCTCAACAATAATAAAGCAAAAGAAAATGAATATATCACTATAAGGAACCTATACATCAGATATCAGTTTAATAAAAACGTCCAAAATATTTTATTATTTTCAAAAGTCTGAGTATCTTTTGCTAGTAAAAGTAGATTCAAGTTTATAATTCTGACTAATTTTATGTAACAAATTCATTCAAGATTTGGTTCGAAAATCACGCTACCACTATCTTAAATATGTTCATAGAAGTGCGACTTTAGCTATTATTCTTGACTATCCTTCTCGTTTTCTTATTCCCTTTTCTGAAAGAAAGGGTTATATGGCGTTCAAATACGCTAGTTAAAATGCTCAAAGTTTGTCTGTCCTAACCAATCAGAAAACAGCAACAGCTAAATCAGTAAAAATAGCCTTTAACATTTCCTAAAAATCTTCACCAAAAGTTTTTAGGATCGGGAAATCCAATGGTATGATTGGTTTTTTATGATCCTGCAACAAAAATTTTCTTTTACGAAAAAAAAGCTTTTCTTCGAGAAAAAGTTTTTGTTTTAAAAAGTTTGACCAAAAGGTTTTTGGAGTCGAAGAATCGATTTGTGCTATTAGTTTTGAAAAATTTTTTCAATTGATTTTTTTTAGTAAAAAGGGACTTTTTTTCAAAAACAGAGTTTTTTCATAAAATTTGATCATAAGTTTTTGCGATCGAGAGAATCTGTTCGTGGAATTCATTTAAAAAAAATTTTCTGAACTACTTTTTCGATTAAAAACGGCTTTCTTACAAATAAATTGATCTCTTATAAGATTGCAGCAGATTTGTAGGGCTACAGAGATCAAATCCCTTATTTATTTTGTATTTCTATATAGACAATACAGAAATGCATGTTTTTATATTTCCATATGGTCAAAATAGAAATATTAGCTTTTATATTTCTATATTGATATTATGGAAAAACTTCTTTTCGTGCTTCTATATATTTCATGTAGGAATCGTATTTGTTATACTTCTATATGGATAATATAGAAATACTAGGTTTTATATCTCTGTATTAATTATATAGGAATACTGTTTTTAGTTTTCTATATAGATTACATAGAAATATTTGTTTGCATCCGAGGTCGAATATTACGGCCTGGAACCAGCCGGTTCCTGGAAATTCCGGTATGTTCATGGAAGCAGTATTCCGCGCTGGATTATTGCGCCGAATTTTTCCGGGATCTTCCGGATAATATCCTACTCTAAACGAAAGGAAAATTTTTAGTAAAAAATCCACATCCAAAGAATTACAACAGAAATGATCGAATACCACATGACTTTCAAAGGATGCTTTTACGCTTTGTTCCGGCTCAGTTTCAATCAAAATCTTCCATAAAATTTCGACTGATTCCTTCCTATAAATGTCTCCATATCTGTCATACCCGTTTCCACCAGGGCTTACGTAAAAAAACCAAGAACAAAAAAACATTAATTTACATGATGAACAAATGATATTAAACGCTTCTGCGGTTAACCATAACCGGTGAAGGTATCATCTTCAAAGAAAATTCTATCTATTCATAAAACGAGTCACCTCATTCGGCCGATTTCCCGGAAATATTTTTCATTCCATCAATCTAATTTCAAATAAGTGTTTATCGACATTTTTCAAAAAATTCTATTATTGTGTGAGATAAATTAAAATAGAATTTTCATCGATAAGAAATCCGGTATTTCGATATTTTTGGAAAAACTCTATTTCTCATTGAGGTTAATTTATGCAGAAATTTAATCGATGAGAAATCATTTCGAACAAAACATTATTGATATTTTAAAAGAAACTCTGTGTTTCTGTAAAAAGAAATAGTGAAGATTTTTAATCGATGAAAAACCATTTTCAATGAAATATTTTGGATACCCTTGAAAAAATTCTTTCTTTCTCTGAGATGATGTGAATTCAACTTTTAATCGACGAAAAATGGAAAAAAAGATAAAATAATATTTTCTAACTACTTTTTGCTCTTGGATATCATGTAAAATGACAAATCCGAGAAAAAAAATAAAATAATAGTTTCTAACTGCTTTAAAGTACAATATCATGTGAGATGAAAAATGCATTTAGATCGATGAAAATTCAAAAAAATAAAATAAAATAATATTTTTCTATTTTTTTACACTAGGATATCGTGTAAGATGAAAAATCTATTTAAATATATGAAAAATCCAATCAAAAAGAAATAAAATATTATTTTCTAACTACTTTATAGACAAAGTCACTTTAGGTTACCTTCTTTACATGAATTAGTTGTAACTGTTTAATTTAGAATTCGATATAAGGTATTCTATTTAAGAGAACGGTTTGCTTTAACAAGGTGTTTAAATTAACGCTATCTTTTTGTCGTGCATGCTTGTTCACGAAAGTTTCATCAATATTTATACTTTCATTTGGTTTCTTAAAACACATTCATGATACCATGCCAGTCATATGATGATGACTTTCAACTTTGTTCTTTTTGAACTGATGTGCATATGCATATGAACTGGTTGAAAATTTCTTAACTTATGCACAGTTAATAAAATCTAGATTATTAGAAGCAGCATAAACAGTTGAACATGCGGTGAAATTTTTAAAAAAAATGTCCTTTTTTTTAGTCTCCAGTAGACATGTAGCGAACCCTAAGACACTGTCTAAAAGATTCCACTTTTTTAGTATTAAAAACCTCCGAACTAGTGTTCTGCGTGAGCACTAATTTCACGATCACGATCACGCGTGATCGTGATCGTGACCGTGATCGTGCGTGATTGAAAGTTTTTTTCGCGATCGTGACCGTGATCGTGAGCGAGGTATAAAATCTGGTAATCACGAATGTAATATATACCTTCAAAATTTCACATTTTTATTGAAAAGTTCACATTCTCATTCAAAATTTTAATGTTCACATTTAAATCAGAAATAAAATCTGACGTTTTATATCCTACTTTTAACAACAAAAGCAATGTAAATACATAATCTGATTAAATACAATTATGTAAAAAAAGAAAACTCAGAATGAAATAAGAAAATCACATAATGAAATATTCATTCATTATTTTCACTGTCTATATCAACTAAATAATCATCATTATCATTAGTGGCGGGACTAGCATTTGGGTCTAGGGGGAGCTGAGCTCCCTCTAACTCTTTATGTTTCTGTCACTAACCACCTACTCTAATTGGAGCTCAAATTTCCTAGGGGGAGCTCAGAGCTTCCTAGAGGGAGCTTCGCTTCGCCAAGCTCCCCTGGTGGCTCTGCCACTAATCATCATCGTTTTGACTACTAATAATATAGTTATATTGTTTTGATTTTTTTTTGCATTGATTTATAACAATCGTGAATTTTCGTGATAGTGATCGTGATTATGACTGGATAAAAATTCGTGATCGTGCATGAAAGGTACATCTCATTTCGTGATCGTGATCGTGATCAAAAAAACCAATCACGCAGAACACTAAAGTCAAAAGAAAAAATACAGAACTACCATCATCTTCAAGTTCACATGAAAATCAAGAACAATCAATGTCAACAGCTTCAGCAAAAAAATTCAAACTGGTTGAACAGGACAACATTTGTATAGCTGATGAAGATGATATTGAAGGAGAAAAAGAAAATGATGCGGTTGATTTTTTTTAGCAGATGGTTGTAATTAAATAATTATCTTGTATATATAGTATTGTTAAAAGTTTTCTTATATTTTATATTCTCTTAAACTTTTGAACAGAAGCTTTTCTAATAAATATTAATTTCATTTGAATTGAACAACTAAAAAACCAAAACTTTAGAAATTAAATTTAAATCTTTTTTTTCATCTATCTGGTGATTTAATGGCTACAGTTGCATGAAATGTTTTAAGGAGGAACCGGAACCGGCTGTTTTTCTATTCCTATTAACCGAAACCGGATTTTCTTCAATTTTAGGAACCGGAACCGCCGGTTCCGGTTCCGGTTCTTTTTTGGAACCGTCGATCCCTACTTTTGGACCACCCTGTATTTCAGTTTGCAAAAACGTCTCGCTATTAGGACAAAATGATATATCAATTAAAATTTCCATATTATGAACAGAAAAACGATCATTCAATTCATAAAAAATTGGCTTTTTCAAAAACTATCAGTGAGTGGGCTGAGCCCACTCATGACCTACCGTGGTTACCCCACTAAGGAAGATATCGGAGATAACGCATTATTTGAGACATTGTTTCTGAAACACATGACAAATGTTATTGATTTCTACGATGCAATTGATGAAACGACCAGAAAATGAAAACACATGTGAAAAAAGTGTTCCGCATCGATTTAAACGGATCTATCACATGGGGTATCGTGACCACTTTCGAAATGATTTGAAAAATCATGGCACAAAAAAATACACAATATTGATACGTTTGTGTTTCAAAAATTCGAAGTAGCTCGTAAAAACTGTCTTCCCATCCATACTATCGATCTCAAACGCTGGGTTTTACAAGGAGTACAATAATAATCACTTCCTGATTTCAAAACTTCCAAATATTGGATCATTGGATGCAAACATCATCATAGTATTATTTCTCTAAAAAATTCAAAATTTACCACAAAACATGTCCTCGATAATGCTGCTGAACTTGAACAGTTGACTGTTCGATTTATCAAGGAAGCCAAAACCAAAATGCAGCACTATAGTTTCAAAGAAATTATGAATACCGATCAAGTTGGACTAGAAAATGAACTACAGGCTAGGGCGTACATAGAGTTAACCAGGTGAAAAATTGACAGTGACCGCTGTAACACCTAAAAATGCAATTATCCACTCTTACGCTTTGCAACTAATGGTTAATCTAGTGGATGAAATAGTAGGACCTATTTATTTGTGCTTCATAAAGACCCAATGGACTGGTAGGTGAGAGTTAGTTTGTTTATATTTGTTTACACTTCTGTTATCTATATCCTCCTGGACATTTGCGCAAAAATGTTTTAGCGTAGAAATGTTATCATTATATGTAGAAAGCCCGGTAAAATGACTAAGTCATTCCTTCATTATTGAACAGATAAGATTCTGACTCGAAACATACTCAAAAAGTGTTTTCCTCTCTCGAACGCCCGACCTAGGCAAGGCAATAACGAGATGTACAAGAACCTACTGGGTTGCATATACCTTTTTATCACATAGAAGACCACCGATCGATTGCAATCTCTCTATATTTTACTTACAAGAGATAGATGAGGTCAATAATACATTCCACCTACAATCGTGTTATTCTCGATCAACTGCCATTTTCTACAAATACAAGGGACAATATTATTCGCCTAGTTTCGCTAACATACAGTCAAGTGTCTGTTACAATTTCCTATAATTAGATTTACTACATGTAGCGCCCCAGCAGCTATGTCGACAAACATTCTGGAGTTTTCAAAACGGTCGATAAAATATGCTTTGACATGCTCACGGTCTTTTGATTGTCCACAGATTGTGATCGATCTCATTTTATTCATAATAGTGTGGCACCTGGTCAATCATAATAGGGTATTATGATTAGTATTGAATAAGAAGTTATTATTTAAATCAAAAAAATCTATGCTCTTCATTACATAATTCATATAAATGGTGAGGAAGTCATAACTTTTGAGTACAAAGCCATAGGTTCAAATCCTTTTGGCTTTCTACTATTCATATTAAAGTCTAATCGTGGTCAAAGTATGAAGTCTAAAACAAATGGACACTTCGGATGCCTCCCTTGTAAGTACGTCTATGAGAAAAAAGTAAATGATTATGTGTTTGAACGATGCAAGGCATTGGTCATACAATGGGGACCACCACATCCTTCGATAAGACCTTGTGAAGGAAATGTTTCTACATCACATGAGACTTGTGTATCGTGCAGCAATTGACTGATAATACCATTGATAGGATCACCACCTGCATATGTAATTATATTTTGATTGCTTAAACAAAATACATTATCAAGACACTGATGCTGTTCAGCAATCGATGTTACTTCATCGATTGCATCATAGAATTTTAATGTAGCATCACACAGTAGATGTCTCAACGCTTGACGTACATCACATCCATGAAAGAGCCATTCAGTCTTTGCATTTTCTTCTTTGGGTGTCTGTACAGTGTAGACAGCCAATTGTTTAGCTAAATGACTATGAAAAGTAAATGAATGACGACCAACAGAACTCAAGACAGTATCCAAATGCATATAATCTCGATTTTCTGGTAATTCAACAGCGATCACTTGACGAAAGAAACCAGTGCGTTCGATTGCATCAATAGCAGTACGATTTGTTCGTTCACTCTTGCCGATTAGGAGTGTACCATGGCCCAAATAGGCAACGTCCCCACCTTCAACAGTTGCTAGTGAGTCTGCATGAGTTTCCCAATCGATCAAACGAATACCACGTAGTGAAAGATGTTCATGCTGCGTATGAAAAGTGAAAATGATGCGCATAATTAGCGGCTCATTGCGCCGAGCTGGCTTAGCCATATGCCATATGAAGACAGATTTTTCCATTATTGAGAAAGAATCTCGAGTAAATAATAGATTCGGTAGTGGAGGCACGAGGAATTCGTTACTTGATGAACAAGCTTTGAGAAGAATTGATGTTGTAGGTTTTTCGTTGCCGAGTTCTTCTTCAGTGCAAGCAACACCTTCTATTGCCGAATGAGCCAATTGAATGGGTGTAAGACTGTGAAGGAATTGAGTAAGAGCATCGGACGCTTCTTTCACAAAGCCACGATGATTGACTATACCATCAATGAGCATTTCCCTAGCTTGGATGCTATGTTCCAATGTCTCACAAAGAAGATCTAGTACATAGAAGACATGTACATTTTTTTTGCGCAGAGCATCAGTGAAACAATCATGTGATCGATGAGTTTCATCAATATTGGGTATATTATCGAACAAGAGTAAATCTTTGTTTTCCGGCGTCAGACGCTCAAGCTCTCGACCAGGACGATGCATGAGTACTGCATCGAGCTTACCAGTTTCTGAGTAAACGCCAACTAGTTGTTTGTGAAGTAAATGATGATGAATATGGCGTCGATGTCGATGACGATGTCTATGATTATTGTTCGTATGTAAGTTAGACATGATAGGAAACTTAAGTAACGTCGAGTCGTTAGCAATTCTTCTATATAAGAATTCTAGAAAAAGCAAAAGAATTAGTATACATGCTATTTCTTTCTTGTTTCCGTCTGTTGAATCATCTAGGTTTTTCGAAATACTATTAGAAATGAGGATTTCAGCTGCTATAAAAACTCTGTGATCGAAAATTTAGAAAGACCGTGTCTGTCTCTTTAAGTTTGTAATATTGTCAAGCGATATTCAACATTCTTATCTTTGGATTCGACAGGTACTATTGTAGACATTGTGAGATTTTTCTCATACAGGGTGGGCCATAAGTAGCACTGCGATAAAAAATTCAAATATCTTCATTACAGCTCATGCAAACGAGCTGGTTTTTTTTATCAATGACAGAAACATGTTCAAAGTTTATATCCTTAAACACATGCCTAGACAGATCCTTTGTTAAGTGGCGTTAATAATCTCAACAAAAAAAAATTTACTTTTGCACATATACGGAAAAAAACAGTATATTTACCAAAAGGTTCCTCTAAGTATGTCTTTATGGATATAAAACATGAAGATATATTTATCATTGGTAAAAAAAAATCAGCTCGTTTGTTCTAGCCATAATGGAGATAATCAAATTTTTTCGACAAAGGGACTTTTCAAAGTGGCTATAAAGTCACGATTGTTGAGACCATTCTCATGGTACCTAACAAAGGCTTTCTCTAACCTTATTTGTATGGATATAAAGTGTGAACATGCTGTTATTATTCATACAAAAATCAGTCTGTTTGGTGGACTTGTAGCAGAAATATTCAATCTTTTCTCGGTTGTGTGACTTTTGGTTCATCCTGTTTCTGTCTATGCAAAAGTAAATTTTTTTTGTGGAGATTAATAGTGACACTTAACAAGGGATCTGTCTAGACATGTCTTTATGAGTATATACTTTAAACATATCTCTGTCATTGATAAAAAAACCAGCTCGCTTGCATGAGCCGCAATGGAGATATTTGAATTTTTTATCACGCTGCTACTAATGGCTTACCTTGTAGTTTATTAAAGAGACTATCGTATTTCACATTTTACTTTTGCTCCACTAAACGGATTCTTAAGCAAATAAAAATTTGAAAATAATGAGTTTTAACGCGTTTTTTCAAATTTTTATTTACTTGAGTTGTGTAAGGTAGACATTCGGGCTGATATCAATATCGCATATACATACACATTATCAAAAGCTCATTACGAACATATAAACTTGTGTCTCGAATTGTTTAACGAACTGAAATCCATTGGATAAACTGCTGAGAAGGTCTTTACGTAGCAAGTCTTTTTTGTATCATTCATGTTTCTTATCAACAAAATAATGCGAGCAAGATTTCTTTTGTGCTGTTGATTTTATGAATTTCATCAACGACCTTTGCTTCAAATTTCAGCTCGTCAAAGTAGTCAAGATAATAATTGACGTTCTTTATACTTATAAACTTATCGTGAAGATGGACTTATGACTCAAAGATTAGAAGAAACAAAAGCGCACATGAACATGAATGTAAGACACAGCAAAAAAGAAATAATAAAGAACAAAATAGAACTTAAGATATGACAAAGTTAAGAGTAATGATGAGGTTGATTATGAGATGTGAGTAGTAATAGATTGTTTCACTACAAATACTTTGATGTTTTCATTTTGCCAGAACTTTATCGGATGGGTTTTAAAGATGTTATGTCACATGTAATAGTAGTTTAAAAAATTTATTTAACACACGAATTATTATGATACAATAATTTTTAATATATTTGTACAAAGAATTTTTTCTAATAATAGAATTAACAATGTATAATGAATAGAAGACAGCATATGTCCATGTCTTGCTCGGATTGTTTTGAATACAACAGACAAAGAAAACTCTTATGTAAATATAATATAATATCATGAGAACGTTAAATGTTGAGAAGGTATAATATTATAATAAAATGGTGGTTTTGTCAAGTTGATCGTATTGTTTGTATATTATTTAGTCGATTAGTAAGATACATATGTAATACTTGAAATTTGAATTCAAGTATTCAATTATTCAACTATTCGACTTTGAGGATGAAGGAATCAGATGAGAGTGAGGGTGAAACCCTTAGGGGGGGGGGGGGGAGGGGATCAGGGGGGGGGGGGGGGGGAAACCCGGGGGGGGGGGGGGGGGGGCAGAACGCTACAGGGCGGGGTGAGAGGAATAGTTGAATCCTTGAATATTTGAATTCAACTTTCAAGTTTGACACTACTGCCTTTTTTTTAAAAATATCTATCTCTTCTGTATTCGTATATTTATCTTGCCATTCCAGCCTATAAATAGACTCGTTTCAGTTCAAATATAGTATAAAATATCTTACAGATTGTTTATGTAGCAGTAAAAGATGTCTACCTAGGAGAGGCAGTTTTGTGAACTCCTTTATTTGAAGGAAACGAGCCTTGTATGGTTGGCAACCAAGATTGCTGATGGTATACAATCTTATAAGAATCCATCTCCATTATGTCGTGACGCATTAAGAAGAAAAATAAACCGAATATTACAAAGGAGAACAATAAAAAATAAATCACAGTACGATCCATCTGGAACTATTCGAACGAAACAATTGAAGAAAGTAGTAAAACGATTGATACATTTAAAGATGAGACAGAGTCAAAGGAAGGTGATGCTTGATTTGCAACGTAACAACATTCAAAATAAAAGGACATCGATGCAAAGAATAATGAAGGAATTAAATTTGAAAATATTGAAACTTAGAAAAGCTCAAAAATTAACTACAACAAACAAAGAATGACAAAAAACCATGTGTGAAAAGAACAATTAGAAAATCTAGTATGAGAAAAACTAATTCAACATAGCAACGAGTTAAAATTGTGATTACTAATTTTTCATAAATATTTACAATTGAAGATTTCCACAATAATAAAAATGGTGTAATTTATGCTTAAGATCCATCTAGAATTCCTACTAATCTAAAAGAAGCATCAATGACAAAATATCCAAGTAGTATAATGTTTTAGTGTGAAATTTGCATGAAAGGTTTGATAACTGATGATGGTCCTATTAATGTTAGTCAATGGTTACGAGATCAATGCCACAATGATAAATGTAAAAGGATGTACATGGCTGATAAATTTTATGCCATATTTTTATGTAAAAAAGCCGTTCTGGCATTAATAAAGTAGTAGAACAATTAAATGAAGTTATTTTACAAGAAGATCAACATTCAAAATATAAAACATAAGCAGCTAAAGATATTGTTTATGATCTTTTTGAAGAGAAATTTGACGCAATTGATGGATACGCCAAATTTACAGATGTAGGACCTATTGAAGATATTTGGGGAATGATGAAGGAAAAAAATCGAAGGAAAAACATTTGAAAATCTTGATTCATCAGTTGGTTTTGTTAATTTGGAATGGCGAAAAATGACGCTTGAACGGTGTGAAGTAATGATAGATAACATACCTAAACGTCTTCAAAAAACAATACAATTGAATAGGAATCAAGTTTATGAACATGCATATGAAATGATTTTGATTGTAACATTCATGATGAAGAAACATTACACCGTAACAATATTTTTTGTAGAACATCTTTTACGGCATCTCTCTATCATAAAAAATATTTTTAAGTACATGTTTTAATATAAAAAATTAATTATACAAATCGAGTTAGCAAACCTGGGCCATCTTTTTACCATTCGGTGCAGCATTGATTGATACATATAGGAAACAAAAAAAATTCCTGGAATCGCTAAAATAGCTTGTCGAAATATTCGATCTGCTCGAAAAATCGTCATATTCAGGAATTTTAACCTTTTCAGTATTTTACTCCTAGTTAGCCAATTATGACAACAAATGGCCTGAAAATAGACCTTTTTGTAGATCTTTATTTCCATTATTGAATGGCACTTGAATCAGATCTTTCGAACTTATGATCAAAAAACAATTGATTAAATACTAAAAATGACTACAAATAATTACAAATGCATACTCATGTCATGAAAATCGGGCAAAAATCGACGATTTTATCGCGATACCTCGGCCGATAAATCGTGCGGTTAATCGCGATAAAATCGTCCAAAATGGTGATTTTTATCGATTTTTTTGTCGGATTTTGCAACAAAATCGCGATCAATGCACGGTTAAATCGCGATTTTTCTAGAATTGATAAGCGCTTTATTTCTATCCTTAATTTTATATCTAATCTCTTATTTCTGTCCTTAACCTCTTAATTCTATTCCCTTATTTATATCCCTTACTTATTTTTATCCTAAACCCCTTCATTCTATATTTACCCCTATCCCTATCCTTACCCTCTTCTTCCTATCACTAACTCTTTATTTCCATATCTGATTCCTTATTTCTACATATACCTCTCAGGAGTATATACAACCCTGTATAACTATTACTGACTCCTTACTCCCCTATGCTTAAACTATAATGGAACTTTTATTTGTATATTGAAGTTATTATATTAGTATCTTACCACTTGGAACTATATCTGACTTAAAACCTGTATCTAACCCTTCATAACTGTGCCTTTCCTATCGTAGTTATGCTTCATATTCGAATACCTATATCTCTTCATTGCTAACAAAGTGTGAACTCTTATATCTATAATGAACCACCTATTACTAACGGTTAGCGTTTATACCTATATCCAACTCAATAAAACAGTGTCTAACCTCGGCTTGTATGCTCAGCAGAAAAGTTTTAAAAAATTTTAAAACTTTTGTGTTTGCTCAAAAAAAATAATTTCACATTCTTCTGTAAGTTTCAAAAAAGATTTAATGCTTTAGCATTCATATGAAGTTAGCATTAGCACAATAAATATTTATCTTACTCATGTAAGCTTTATTTGGGTATATAAGTAGAGTTATAATGTGCAAAGAGAACAAAATTGTTGTGACACTAACGAGGGAACCTTTCCAACTGATACACTCTGTTTGAGGTCATATTTTCTCTATAGGTAGGACTCAAAGTATAGATAAAAACTCTAAAAGGATTCGTCCTTATAACCTGTTGTTGTTGAGATATTGTGTCTTTAGGGTATTAGAATAACTCACTGCCGTGGTTCCCTTCAGGGCCATCAAAAAAACTTATTTTCGAATTTTGACTTGAAATTTTGTAAAGAGAGAGGCCTCAACGACAGTCGTTTATTGTAAAAGTTTCAGACCTATTCCTTGTTCTTATGCTAGAATACGACTACGGTAACCTAATGTCACTTGCATAAACAAGGTCTAGTGTTCTTATTTCAGGTTAAGAGCATTCAACAAAGCTGAAATTTTCACAATAAACGACTCTTGTTGAAATCTCTCTCTTTACAAAATTTCAAGTCAAAATCTGAAAATAAGTTTTTTTGATGGCCCTGAGGGGACCACGGCAGTGAGCTATTCTAATACCTTAAAGACACAATATCTCAACAACAACAGGCTATGGGGACGAACCCTTTTAGGGCTTTTATCTACACTTTGAGTCCTACCTATAGGAAAAATATGAGCACAAACACAGTGTATCAGTTGGAAAGGTTCCCTCGTAAGGACAAATGTTCAAAAATACAGCAAGTGTAGTGTTGTGTTGTTAGGAACAGTATTTGTTTGCATAATGCCGATGCTAACTTAATACAATTACGAAAATATCTAATGACTTTGTTAACACTAATAGAGATGCTCTGCATTCATTTTTCAATTTTAATAGAGAAATATTAGAGATAGTGTTAAATAATGAAATCCTATAGCTAAGACGATGGTACAGCTCTAATCTCTCGCACCTATTATCTGAGGACCTTTCACATAACTATATATAAGCCTTTATATTCGATCTTAGCATATTTATTGATGTCAATCCACTTAAATCTGACAATAATCTGATGCATATGTTTCACCTCTCAATATCTATTTTCATCTAGCTGCACTATATGTATCTTATGTCTTTTTTTATTCCGATATTAATGAATGTCTCCTGATATGAGAGCGATACGAAAGTAATCACATCAATAGTAGAAATTTATTTTATGAATAATCATTTTTCACACAACAGAGTTACTGATTTTGATCGTAAATGCTTCCTTTAGAATTGCTGTTTACCCTTTTCTAAATTAAAAAATATTAAATTCACTAAGTCTGTTACTTAGTCACAACTTAGCAGGAATATAAAAAGTCGCCCATTAATCGAGATTAATTGCTGATTTTTTTCTCGAAATCAAGGTTTAACGTCATTATTTTAAAAAATCATCGATTAATCGCGATCCACTGTCAAAATTCAAAAAAATTGTCGATTAATCGCGATTCATTGTCAACATTCAAAAAATCGTCGATTAATCGCGATTTTTTATCAAAATCGCAATTAATCATCAATATTTTGCAAAATCGCGAGTAATCGTCCAAAACAAGGCGATTTTGATGACATCGGTAGTTATTCACAGAGAGTCAAACAAAATTGCCTGGGATTCTCTGAATAGAACATTTTTAAAACGAAATATTTTGGCTTTCTTAGTTTTATAACATGTTCGATCGATCTTGTATACAAAGAAAAAATAAAAATTTGACAGGTACTGATCTTCTAAAAACAAAAGATCGATTTTCTCACGAACTCTCTCTTAATCATGATGTGATTATGTAAAATAATATAGTCATGTTAGAATGATTTTTTTTTAAAATCTTCTCTCAAAAAGTATTACCTATGAATGTGTTAAACAAACTTTGTTCTCATAAAAAATAAATGATGATGCACCTTTGATATCTTCTTTAGCTTTATTTTGCGTATCTCTTATCTTTTTCCTACAAGAATTTATAGAATATATTTTCTTGAGGCACAATATATACGATAGAACCATCCAAAATAAAAAAATAATTATTCCGAATTTATTAACTTTTATTGAAGTTATATTAATTATAATGATAAAGAAAAATAAATTATTTAAAAAAATCTCACTTATGCCAATTTTATAAAACGTATAAATGTCTGTTGAGTAAAAACATATTAGAAAACTAATTAAAAAAAGTCTGATATATAAATTGTATAAAAAAATAAACGATAATGATTATTGTTTGAATTTATCCAAACATATCTTGTTTAATTCTACCCAATTCTTTGTATTGTTTAATAATATTATTAGCTTGTGTTAATGTTAAAGTATCTTCATTACATGATTGTATAATCGATGCTAATGTTGATTCAATACCTTGACAAGAACGAGTTGATCCACACATATATATAAATCCATCTTCTTCAGCTAATATTGAATAAATCATTGTTTCATAATCTAACATAACATCTTGAATATATCTTTTCGTAACAGTATTTTCTCTTGAATAAACAGGTATAACAGCTGTAAAAAGTTTATCATATCTATCTGTTTGACTGGTAAGTGCTTGAAGTTCTTTAGCAAAAAGAAAATCACTTGATGTTCGACAACCCATAAATAAAACTCTTTCAACTTGTACACTTTCTTGTAAACGTTCTAATATTTGTAATTCTTGCCAAAATGATCGAAATGGTGCAATACCAGAACCAATAGCAAACATTAAAAGTGGAGAACGTAATGGAAGAAATGAATCTCCACCACTTATCATTTCTGGTTTAATATTCATTGATAAACTTTCTTGACCTGGTAATCGAAAATGAGGATTTGGTGATAAAAATAATCGAACTTGACTTGCTTTTCGTGGCCATGATGCTTGAATTACTTGTCTATCTGGTCCAAGTAATGGTAATGTTTGTTGTAAATAATTTGTACAAATACCTCTTCGAATAACACCACGTGGTGTTGTATAAGTAACAACACTAACTGTTATATGTAATTCATTTGGATAAAAACGATTAGATGATGATATCGAATAATATCGAGGTTGTAATTGTGGTAAAAGCTTTAAAATAATCAACGAAAAACAAAACGATTATTTATTCCAAATAATAGAAGAAAACATAAAGTATAAAAAGTTAAAGGAAATCCATTATTTCAAAGGTCAAATCTCATATATTTATTGGGATGATATACTTGAATATGAATGTACAACAATAAGTTTTAATAGCATATCTCCTGCTATTTTTTTGAATAAAATAACATCATGCTACATATAATTCTCTTTAACCTTTTTAACAAGAATCAAATCTGTTTTCTTGATAGAAAAAATAAGAGTATGATGAAACGGTTAAGAACTGTAGAGAGAGAAAATATTCGGTGTCACAAATGCGAAACTACTCAGTTGTGATGCTAAATCTTAAACATTTCACATTAAACTTCAAAGAATTCATACTGAACTCGGACAGTTTTGTATAAAAGATTTTATATATGTACGTGGTAGGAATCATTTTAAATTTCATCGCTCTTGTTAAATGTGAGAAAGATTCTCTGTAACATACATTCTTTTACGAGTGCGAGTAGTTCATAGATGGTGTCGAAAAGTCGACTTGATCTAACTCTATTATAGAACGTCCAAATGTCCAAAAAAGTTGGACTGGAGAAATTTAGATAAAAAAATCAAAGCTTTAATAGTTAATTAGTTTCTCGATTCTGTGATCGGTTCGTGAACTTTCTCTCTTAAAAAGCTTATGACTAGTTCGAAATCCTTGATCGTGATTATTTTTGGTGAAACTTTATAGTAAATCATTATTCTTCCGAAATAGTGTAAAGTACAAAATTATTATATTTTCTCCTTTGCTGTGAATTGAGTATGCGAGATATTATCTTACGTACAATATAACTTAATGCTATTTTCTAATCAGAACTGAAAATTAATTTAGAATAATAAATCTTACTTGTATGAGTTCTTCTAAAGGAATTCTAATAGATCGGAACATTTCTAATGTTTCTTTAACATTCGGTGAATTAACAAGCCAATCAGAATATCTTTGACCACCTTTTCCTAATTCTAATATTTGTCGTTGTTCATGTGGATTAGTCGCATATGTAGCAATAATATTCAATACATGTGGTCGTAATGTTGTAGTTAAATCAACAAAATTTGTTAAAATTTGTCGTAATGTTTGATATTTTCCATGAGTAAATTTTTCTAATGAACACGGTTCATTTAAAAGTCTATTATTTAATTGCCATCCACATGCTAGAATGATAGCATTAACATTTGCTAATGTATTTTCTGGTAGAATACATACATGATCACCAGGATAATGAGTTAAACCAGTTGTATCGAATGTAATTAAACGAACGGAACGATATTCATCATTACCAACATTCTTAAAAGTAGAAGGAATTGTTACTTTCTTTTTTGGAATTGGATCGATTGTTATTGGTAATGATTGTCGTTGTTGTGACGATGATATAGCCGAATCATTAGTAAGATTTGTAGCACCGGTTAATTCAATATTTTGTAGAACAGTAGCAATAAATGGTTTATCTTTTGTATAGGGACCAATTTGTGTTGATTGAATTGTATCATCAAAATTCGTATTAAAAGTTAATCGAATAAAATTAGGTCGTACAGATGTATTACGACTGACTTGGTCTTCAATATATGAAATTTGTTTTACAAGAGTAGGAGCACGCATTCTTGATGAAGGTTGAATATTATCTTGACGTGAAGAAGCATGTGGATATGCTTTTTTTAAAATCATTATAGTATTTTCTTCCCATTCATTATAACTTTTATATTGATGATGAAGTGCATCACATGTAGTTAATGGTGCTAAACGATTTGCACCAAGTAATTGAAATGTAGTATCTATTAATTTACCAAATCCACAGAAAAAAGGATATGCAGATGAACCAATACCACATACTGCATATGAACACCAATGTAATGAAGAATTTTTATTTTTATTTGATTCAAAACCAGTATCTATAGTACTAATATTTTTGGTTTTATTGTTAGTAGTATTTGATTGTTGATGTAGCCATTCTTCGACTTTTTGTCCACCTTCTGGTGCATTTCCTTGACCAAATGTTGATGTTATAATAAATAGAATTGATCGAGTATTATGAACTTTTTCAAATGGATATGAATCTAATTCAATTAATTTTGCATTATATCCTGTTATCATTAATCGTTTAGCCATTTGTTCAGCATATGATTGAGCTGTACCACTAGCAGATGCATAAAGAACATTAATAAATATTCGTTGTTTCATAGCTTTTAATGCAAAACGAATAACAATACATGCAGCACGTAATACTAACCATCGACGACGACGTTTATTTTCTTTTGGTAATTTAAGATTTTCTTTATATCTTTTTAAAGGTGCATAATATGTCCATGGATCACGTTGATCTAATATTCGTGGTTTAACAACATAATTAAACATTTCTTGATGAAATATACTACTCATACCACCACTTATCGGTGGTACAAGCCATATCCAATCAGCTGGTGTATTACCTCGTTGAACAATTTCTTGTTTCATAAATTTCATAAATCCAGCAGCAGCTGTATGATGATCAACAATACTTATTTTAGCTTTTTCAAATGAATAAATAACAGCTGCATTTATTTCAACATATAATCGATCAATATTTAATTGACTATTAGCTGCAGCAGTAATATCAAGATTTAATAAATCAGCTAATTTTGGAATAAAATTATAACGTTGTATATCACATAAATTTCTTCCTATTTCAGTTTGCATAAACCAACCACTAAATGGAACACATCGATAAAATATTCCACCTATTTCAATTGCTTTATCAGCAACAAATGGTTGTGTAACCCATCGAAGACCTAATTTTTTAATTGCTGCATTATATTTTGGATCAGGATGTGATAAGAAAATTTCAACATGTAAATCTTTTGGAAGTTCATACCAATTTGGAGGTAAATTTGGATCAACTTGAACAATAATTGGTAATAAATCCCATTGTGTTCGTTCTTTTTCTGGTTTATTCCAACCAAGATCCATTGCTGCTTCAGTTAAACTTTGATTCATTGGATCTCCAAGTAATGAACCATCAGCTTGTTTATAGCAAGCATAACGTAAATATTGTGTTGACCAAAGACGTGATCGAGGATTCATAACGAGAGTTGTTGCTTGTAGTGTACCTTGATTATATGCTGAACGAATATGATTACATATTTCTTTAAACATTTCATCATTTGTTTTAACATGCCGACGATCAATAACTTTAAGAGTACGCCAAAATAATCGATTAATACAACGTGATGCATTACGCCAAGCTAATTGACAACCATATTCAATTTCTTCAGCTGTTTGTGTATAGGTACCAGTTTGTTGAAGTTCAAAATCAATTTCTTTCAAACGTTTTTTATAATCTATTTCTGATGTTTTTTTGTCATTATGATAAATTGAAAGATAATCATAAGCTTCTTTTCGAATATAATTGGGTGATTTAGATTCTAATTCATCAATCATAGTTTTTGTTTTTTCAGAATTATTTTTATCAGCATGAGCAGGAAGTGACATTAATGTTGATGTACATACTTGATGACGACAATCTTGATACATATTAGATAATGGTCCAGTTACTTCAAATGATTGACCCGTTTGATAATTTCGTAATTCTATGGGTTTTATTTGTGGACACCAAAGTAAGGCATCGGAAATATTTGTTTGCGTTGATGATAATGAATCATTTTTAGTTGCTATTGATTGATTAGGAACGAAAGGGCATTTTTCGGAAACGTTCATCATTTTTAAGTTTTTTCTATATATAATCTAAAAAAATATAGAATTTTCTTGTTAAGAATAAAACATAAAAGAGATGTTTATGGGGTGAGGGGGGTGGGATGAGAGGAATAGTTCAATCCTTGAATACTTGAATTCAACTTCCAAGTTTGACATTATTGTCTGTTAGATGAGTCATATCTGTGAAATTAGGACGAGTTTGCAAGGTCTTCTATGAAAAACGCCCATCTTTGCGATTATTTTTAACTTCAGTATTGTATTTGAATTCTGAAATGCGATAAACAAGTGCAGCACACTATAGAGCACATGTAGGCCAACAAAAAAAAAAGAAATGATAAGACTGAGTATTTTGAGTCAGGAAAGCGATTCGCTTAAGTTTCATGACAACGCTGAAAAAGCCTTAAGATACCATTAAATAGAATGCATTTTATTTCAAAGACTTGCACAGTATGTTGTTCATACAACGAGAGGCTTTTCAGCGAAAATGCAAGATAAAGAAAATTTCTTTACGTAAGTTCTTTCAGTGAAATTATTTTTCTCGGCGACTTTTGATTATATACCGGGTGGGCCAAAGGTAACGTTACCAAAAAAGGAATTGAATATCTCTATTACGGCTCGAACGTTATTTTCTGTTCTTATCTGTGAAAAAGTAAAATTTTCTTGTTGAAGTCAATAATGATACTTAACGAAGATTCTTCCTAACCTTGTTCGTATGAATATAAAGATTGCAGACGTCCCTATCATTGATAAAAAAAATCAGCTCCTTTACTCGAGCCCTAAGGAAGATATTCATTTTTTTTTTGTAACGTTACTGTTGGCCCACCCAGCATATACATATCCACAAAGATGATTCATCTTGGCAACTGTGTATACAAATAACAGCTCTTATTTATTCTTTGTTCTGACTATATTGGCTTTTAAACTATTGAAATCTTGCCTCTCGTAAGATGTATATTATTTCAGAGATGATACTAGCTCACGGCTACGT
The DNA here is from genome assembly GCA_022393335.1 of Macrotrachela quadricornifera. Classification (NCBI taxonomy): domain Eukaryota; kingdom Metazoa; phylum Rotifera; class Eurotatoria; order Philodinida; family Philodinidae; genus Macrotrachela; species Macrotrachela quadricornifera. Next base: position 963,908 of record JAJEKB010021031.1, read on the forward strand.
GAGTTATTTAATTTAGTAAAAGGGGTAGATTTAATATCCACCTCTTTCACCAGTTTAAATTGAAGCAAATTTTTGCTCATTGTGTCGCGATATACCTATTGACTTTAAAAATTGTCAATGAAAGTAAAGTACTAGGTTTGCCATATAGATGACTGTACAGATAATATTCACACATGTAAACACGATCATTTTGTTAAAGATGATGATTATTATTACCTTATGCTTGAGCCAAAATGGTGCTACGTTAATTCATCGCATCTTCTTTTATAAATTTTCCATATGAGAATTTTTTCTTTTTGAAAACTGGATGTATAGATAGAAATGAAATGACGTATTTCAAGAGTCGATAATATCAAAGTTTTGTAATCTCATCAAATCATGTTTTTCTCGTTTTTCGACGAAATTCTCAATAAGACATGCATTCCACCTTTCTCGACTACACTAATCATCAAATAATACCTCTAATAACATGTTATATAGTGTTTTTGAATTACTAAACATAAATAATTCAAATAATCTTCGTTTCCTATTGACTATTATCAAGAATATATAATGAAAGAATGATGAGACAAATTGATCGATTATCAACCAGAAAAAAAACAAAAGCCGAAATCAGATCTATGCCTTAAATACATGAGGAGGATTTAGCACATTCTAATCTCTTCAATTGCTTTATCTTTTGCGCCTATTATTCACTGAAAAGTCTTTCGGTGGCTTACCCAGTTCCTGTAAGCAAAAGGCAAATCACTTTTAAATCGAGATTGAATTGCCATGTAGTATCTAATGAGCTATGCATATTGTAAAAAGAACTTAGATCATTAGCTCATTAGTACTGAGATACTGAATTTTTATAGTACTTTTAAAAAGGATATTGTAGCCTGATATACTTCTATTATAAATTACGAGCATTGAGTCTACTGAAGAATCCATATGAGTCGTGTAAAAGATACGTTTTTATTATAGCCGTATCTTAGAATAGGAGCAAATAAGAAAATTAAAACTTTTACAACACGATAGTCTCTCGTTAAGATTTATCTTTGTGCAAAATTTCAAGTTGAAATTCGAAAATCAGCTTTCCTAAGAAGAACTGCAACATCTTGTTTAAAATAATATCACATGATACATATAGTCTCGGCTCGAAAACGATTTATCAATTGGTTGTATTTCGTCATTAGTTATAGTCATAAATAAAACCGATACTATACTACACATTTTGGACTGGCTGGTCTATCGTCGACATATCAATCGGTCTAGTGGAAACTTTTCAGATTGGTATTGACTGTCAAAAATCTAGGGCGTTTTCAGATGCAGTTAGACACTGATAGCATAATAACATTATATAACTACTTGTATCTATGGTATCAGAAAGTTCATCAATATAACTTTCGCTAATATGGGTGTAATTTCACCTCATTCGGAGTTATGCGAACACCCAGTAACGTTTGATCTATCGTTGAATAATTTTCAACGCTCACCCATCAATGTAGTGAACTATTCGCATCGGTTGTTACTAATATTTGCCAAAATTTCCGATTTCTTATATTTATATCACAGTTGGTTACGAAATATTATTTATCTGATCTATTTTCTTTTCATTTTAGAAAAATAAACTAAAAATAGAAAAACTTGTTCATACTGAATTCAATTGAAACTTTTACTATTATCAAAGAGAATAAGAGTCTATTATGAAGTAAAGAAAATATTTCCTTATTTTTTCTAGAAGAATTTTGTTCATTATGCATATAATAGGTGACTGCATTTTACGGAGTATTTGTAAAATATATGATGATCCACGAAGTGCATCGTCGCATATTTTACAAATGCCCCATTTTATGTTTCAGTTTTTGATCGCTAAATACGTTATACCAAATAAAATAAAGTATACTACATGTTGCAACATGAAACATTCCATAATCTACAAAGTAAAGCTTATATTAATTATATGTTTTCTATTTTCAAAAGAAGCGAAAAGTGTATAATTAAAATAAACATTACTTTGCAAACTGCAGAACTTTTAAGATTGCATCTTATGGTACATTTTGCTTTTTAATAAATCGTATTTAGGAATTAAAAAGTAAAATGTATATAAATAAAAGATAAGTCTAGAATAATATCTTCATCTAAGATTCTGCATTATTAGTGTGAGTGAGTTAATTTTGTCTATGGTTATATAAAATGTGCTTTAGATTACCTGAGAATGAAATATAAAAAATTGTTTTTACATTAGATTGTCCTTGTTCTACATGAATATGATAAACGAATATGAGGTGATAACAATCATCATGAGCTTGCTGTTTTATATCTTTATTCTATTTTAGTTTTTGTCAGTAACGAGTAAAAAGTATCAATAGGGTTTAAGTTTTTGTTTCTTGAATAAACTTACAAGCCATTATTTTCATTAACAAATGCGCAGAATTAACCTGAGATAATCAACGTTGGGGGTCTGTCACATTTTCATCATACGCCATTCAGACAACCCTAAATATGCGTATATATCAGCGTTGTGAAGTGAATCATTCGTAATGTTTGATGAAATTTTTTTTTTTTAAGTTGCCTATCTCATTTGTTGAGGTATTCTTTTGCAATTGTTTAGTTGTCTTGAGAAATTCTGTCTTCTTTTCAATCCATTAGTCATGATTTTAGTCGCCTACTCATTCTCATTTAGTTCATTTTAAATTTGAAAAAATTAATTGACTGAAGAACATCAAGAATAGAAATAGTGTTATATATTTCTATAAATAAAAGATATGAAACCATCGAGATAAAACTACTGTCGTTTTTTACAGTTGTCCACGTTGTTTTTCTAAATCTTGAAATTTTGTTGAATTAGATATAACATAATTTTTCAGCAGAAATCTAGTTCATTTTTAACATATTTCACTATATGGTCGTGAAATGCAAAATAAAACAAAAAATTTCTATGTGAACAGACAGATTTATTTATGGAAACTATAAAAGATCTCTAGATATTGAATAGAGAATCTGTATAAGGTTCTATAATCTATAGGGTCAATATTTCAACCCTCAATCAGATGATGTGTCTTTTGTGTATGTAACAATATATCCGCTCTCACTTTCAGTCTTATGATGGTAGATTCCCGCAGTCTCTTTAAAGCCTCACCCTATCCAAAAATTTATTTTTGCTTTTTGTTATACAAGATTGCTGAAATTTTCACAACTAGTGTATCTCACAGTAAAAATTTCTGCTCTAAATATTGAGTATAATCTTGAAATTCACGATCAAAATATGAGGTATTTGTGCCTCTCAAATTTCTCTGGTATTTCAAACGTTAATGAATCTGGGCTGGTTTTCAAATGTAGTCGAGAACCGACGCTACAACTTAATAGAGTCCAATTTCTTTTTGATTTTATAGTTAATTTTTTTCAAATAAACTTATCTGAGAAAATCAGTCAGCAGTAGTGTGTGTAATATAAAACAGATGAATATCATTTGACATAAAAGCTCAACTCTCTAGCATTTAATATAAAGGAAAATAGAGAGATTTTTTATATAAACGTATTGTAGATTATTGATGAGAACAAAGTGAATAGACACATTTAAAGTGATACGGCTATGTCATTTTCACCCTGAAAACAATAACAACTGTTTGTGTGATACAAATGATACCTATCTGAATTCATATGATATTATAATAGTATAGAAAATAGAAAAAAAGGAAATATCTAACGCTCACTTCGGCGACATCAATTTTCAGTTTGATTAATTAACATATTGAGAAAAAACTGCTATGTTACGAAATCCCTGCAGGATTAAAAATGTGAAAGGCAATATACCCATTGTTGCTAATTTCCTAAAAACTTGTCTTTTATGTCTACTTGGATATGCTTTCGTATTATTTCTTAACTTTTGGAGCATAGAAATTTAAAAAGGAGATATTACACATGATCTATGATAGTACCCTGCAGCCGTCTGCCACAGCATGTCACGATCTCTAGACAGTTTATTTCACTCTGCGATGACTTCGAGAGTCTGTTTGTAATTGGTGATTGATTAATTAGTCAAGATGTCAGTCATGGCTTTTGATGAGAATTTAATTAATTAGATACTAATTAATGGATTAGCCAACAAGTAGTTAATTAATTAATATGTCGGTCACGATCTATGCTAAGTATTGATGTCAATGGTAATGCTGTTAATTATAAATTATTTATCATATCCATGTTGTTCAATTTATTTTTATTTCTATTGTAAATCATTTATGTCGTGTTAAAAAGTTGAAAATGATCGTTTAAGATAAAAAATTTCTATTTTAACAGAAAATAAATAAAAAATAAAATTTTCACATAAAACTACATACAACTACTGTTTTGTTTAAAATTAATTATAAAATCTCAAATTTATTCTTTTTTTTCATACAGCTCTAAACTATTTTCAACTATTTAAAACATTATTCAAATCATCAATGCTAAAATTGTTGTTACGAGAAAGGCAAATATTTCACTTCATTAAAATACACTAGAAACTCAATTTTTTTTGTAAAATCTTTTCCATGAAAATTTGACCTGTAATGGACCAGGAAGAAAAATTTGAAGAATAAAAGGCTAAGAGAAAGTAAGAGGCAAATTTTCATGGAAAAATTTTACAATAAAAAATAGAGTTTCTAGTGTAGTTTATCATGGTGATTCCAAATATCATATCCATTTTACACAAAAATCGATTTTCAACAGCAGAAAACTCTAAATCTATCCTATTTTCTTATATCAATGATCTTTCTATAAAATATTGAGTTTTTTTTTATTAATACTAAAAAATTTCACCGAATCATTTCGTATTTCTATATCCTCATATGGGTCTTAATTAAAGGAACAAAAACCTTGCGGAGAATATAGCATATGAAAGAAAGTATCATTACATTTATTTATCAAGTTTCGTATTCATAACAGTAGTTATTATTTATATAGATTTGTCACTAAAGAATATCAGATTGAAGGATTTTAAGAAGATAAAAAAATAAAATAATCATTATATTATTATTCTGAGAGATAATGTTAGATAATTAAAACAATGATTGTGTTCTTTTATTATACTGCGAAATTTAATATTTATTTTATGTAGAATTAAATTAAAAAATACAAAATATGAAGAAAAATATTTTCGAATTGCAAACTTGTTCAAATAATGTAGAAAATAAAAAGACACATTGTAACTAATATGATATTTGTTTTGTATTGAGAAGCATAACTATTTGGTCTTGAACTTGGACTTGAACTTGGACGTGAGCTTGGACTTGGACTTGGGCTTGGACTTGTGCCTGAATTTGTACCTTGACTTGTACCTGAACTTGTACTTGGATTTGTGTCTGAATTTGTACCTTGACTTGTACCTGAACTTGTACTTGGATCTGATACACAGAGTGCCCGTACGGTTGTAGATCCAGTAGCAATTGAACAAGCTGAATACCTCGTACCGCATTCCTGTCGACAATTTACAGTTAAGCACGAAGAGACAAAAAAGCTGCCTTGAAGTGTTGGTGTACAGTCTTCTCCTGTGCAACATGTACATCTACATGTTGCACCATTGATTGATTCTGTTAACCATATTAGACCAATAATACTTATAACAAAAAAGACAATTGTTTTATTCATATCTAAATGAATTAATTATTGAAAAAATCTATTTATCTGAAATAGAAATAAAATATTCCTTTATTTTTCAAGTTAAACAAGAAGAGAATTCCATAAGAACTGTACTGTTTTATTACTTTTTATACCCTTTATTTTATAGTAAATCCATCTGATTCACATGAAATTTTATATTTTCTTTTTAACTTATTAAGTCGTTTATTTGATCAAAGATAAATATAAAAATATTTATTAAGAACACTTATAAAATTTAATTTCTAATTCATTGAATAAGCTAAACATTTTCACCTTTTCTTTTTTATGTAGTTTCCATTCAAATCCATTTAAACGTTAATAACCACTCATAAGATAGCAATGACTGATGAAAATTTATCTCTATTCTACTATTTATTCATACCATTATTCAATCCAATGTACATAAAGATTTTAAGTAGAAGAATGTTTATATATATATATAAAAATATTGACTCCTTTATATTATTTATAAATCCGTTACTCAATCTTCATCCTTTTTTCTGATATGCATAGTCAGATTATGACACAAAACTCAATGTGATCCTTAATAGGAATTCAAATTTCTAACTTGATCAGTTTATGTAAAATACATAAAATTAACAATAGATAAGAAAATGAATATGAACTGAAAGTATAAATATTTTGGTATTAAAATGAGTAGTTTTGGTTAAACTCTCGAGCACCTATAGCGATTTTTTAGTTGCGTAATGTTGTGATATAAAAGGATTCTAAACTTGAAATGTTCTTGCTTTTCTTCTAATTTTCTGTGAAATATGTTGCCCAAATAAAATATTACAAGAGTGAGTTTTGTAGAGCTTTCTAATGATAAAAAAATTTCGTCTAACTAGTTTTAGTCAAGTAAAAAAAAACCGAAAAATAAACTTAACGCTATGACATCTCGTTTCGTAAATTGACAGATTGCTTTGATTTTAGAGGAGACATTCCCACACTTCTTACCATGGAAGATTCTGCTTTCATCTGCACGAATCTCTTGAATTTCTGTCACTTTTCAAAACAACCTGTGACAGTCTACTATATTATTGCTATAGATACCAGACATACTTATAGACTTTCGAAAAGAAGGTTTTGCCGTTCTCAAACAATTTTCTACTATAGTTTTTAAATTGTCAATAGTATTTCTCATGATTACATATAGATTATGAATTAATAAAATAAAAAGATGACTTATAGTTAAAATGAATCACTTTTCATTCTGAGCAGTTATTGTTTGCTGGAAAAAAATAGTGGACATACATTTCATTTGATGAAGAATTTCACACTCATTTTGAATATATAGGAATTACTATAATTACAATTAATCATACTCAGAAATGTTGGAATACAAAATAAATAATACAATTTTTAGAAGGATTTACCGTTCGATAAGTAAAACAAAATTCTAAAATTCTATTCAATTACTATTTGATGTTTTTAAATATCGAAATTACTGCTCAATTATATAGACTAAAAATAGCATCAAAAATCAAATTTTTATCACAAGATTACGTTTATCTTTCTCTCTCTCATAATTTAATTTTTCCTACAAGAAAGTAATGCATCAGAATAGTCGTAGAAAGTTAGCAATGATCCACGAGTTTATTCACTGATATTTCGCAAATCGCTCATCAAAATTTTAAAATAAGATCTTTTCATACTGCTGTAACAATGATATTAATTAAGTATTGTTTTACTAAAAGAGAGACCATCCTTGATAATTTACCAAACAGCTGTAGGCGTGAATTTAGAGTTAGTCATTAACGTATATGATTAGTTTCGAAGTATTATATAAACAAGTAGTGCAAAACCAAGAGATTCGCGGACCCTTTTCTGAAAGAAAGAAAATCTACCATTGATTGCTTAAGAAGAAAATTCATTCCGAAATCGTAAATCTGTCTACTGGCTTATACTAATATATCATAAATGGATTATTGAAATTTAACAAGATCTTTTCGTAAGGTTATTACAGTGATACTGATTAATAATATTTTAAGAATAATTTCATATAGATAAAAGGAATAATATTTCTTCTGTTTCTCATAGAAAGATCATAAGGGACAGTTTAAACAATATTTGATAGCAGAGATTGAAATTTCACATTAAGAGGCATACATAATTTCAAAGTAAGATAAAATATATTGCAACTAATCCTTAGTGTATATATTTTAAAGATATATAGAAATGATCTTCCGAATAATAAAGTATTTTTTTCTACATTTTTGCGTTTATTCTACAGTGTAATATAAATATTTATTTCGAATTCTGAAGTAAATACTTATACCTGAACTATAATATTACATAGAAAAAACCGATATATAGATGATTAGACATACTTACAATGAAAATTAACACTGGTATATATTGAAGCTGTTTTTAAGCATATAGGTAACAACTTACCTTACATATTTATATTCATCGAAGTGGCTTAGTTTTTTTTAAGTAATGTTTATTTACATGAATCAATGAACCGTGCTATTTGGTACATATTATAATGAGATGGATGTAGATGAATATTTTTCGCATCCTTTTTTTTTCATCGCCGTACACTATACAGTTATGTCTTGCGATTGGTTGCTCCATAAAAGAAAAAAAAATGCATATATTTATACGACTGTTAACTTGTGTGTGTGTGTGCGAGCTGTAAATATGTTTATTTTAAAATAATAACCCATTTAATCTCCATTCATACATACATATAGATACATAGGTAACAAAAAAAAAGAAAGTCATCGAGGCATAACAAGAATAAAAGATAATAAAGAGAAGAAGTAAAGAGAGGATATAAATGATATTTGAGAGAGATATAGAATAAGATATATATTCGACGATGGATGATAATTTAATATCACCGCTAACAATTCTCTCCCCTTTATGAGATGTGTGTCCCTCATATATCAATGCTATCTTTGAGTTCCTTTATTTTGTACAAGTATAGCTAAATGTTGATCATTTGTATGTATACAACAAATATGTTCATCTAATGGATCTTCAATAATAGATATAATTAATTTTGAATGATCTAATAAAAATGTATCATTATTGTATGTTCATATATCAAATAATTTTTCATTTAATATAAACAACTTATTTTTATATGTTGTTATTGATATTTTTGATAAAATTTCTACTTGACTACTTGATAGATAATGAACAAATAAAGATTTATGACCAGCTTCAAATTGTTGGGATACACAGTTTTTTTCTAAAATAAAAAGTATTACCGTGGAAAAACTATCTGGAAAACCTTTTCTTTCACAAAAAAGAACAGAGTTTTTTACTGCTCTTTATTAGATTTCGATTTTATTTAGTATTTTATAAAAGAGAGCATACTACCACAATTAAGCAATACTTTAATACGCTAGATGTGATGAGATTCACAGGTCAATTTTTGCATAGGGTGATCCAAAAGTCTTTTTAGAGTAGAAAAACATGAATATTTCTGTCATACTCTAATATGAGATGCTACATCTTTTATCATTGATAAAGAAATCCGTATAACTCTTATCTATAAAAGTAACATTGGCAAAAGCTGTTTTAAAGTATTATAGTTGCCATGAATAAAGGAACCGAACTTTTCACAAATTATGAAAAAAACAACATACCTATCGTCGCAAATGTGATAAGTAAAACAGCTATAACCTAGCAAACAGTACAACATTTCCAATTAAGACATGCTGCATATTATAATCAATTGGAACAGGGTTTTTAACATGACTATACTTTTCTTGTCGTTGAGCGCATATAATTAAATCAGGTTCATTTCGAATAATTGTAAAAAAATATTACACTTCGTCTTACAGTTCAATTTTAGTTTTAGTTTTGGTCGTGAAATGCAAAATAAAATGAAAATTTCTATGTGTAACAAACAGATTTATTTATGGAAACTATAAAAGATCTCTAGATATTGAATAGAGAATCTGTATAAGGTTCTATAATCTATAGGGTCAATATTTCAACCCTCAATCAGATGATGTGCCGTTTGTGTATGTAACAATATATCCGCTCTCACTTTCAATCTCATGATAGTAGACTCCTGCAGTCTCTTTAAAGCCTCACCCTATCCAAAAATTTATTTTTGTTTTTCGTCATACAAGACTGATGAAATTTTCACAACTAGTGTATCTCACAGTGAAAATGTCTGGTGTAAATATTGAGTATAATCTTGAAATTCACGATCAAAATATGAGGTATTCGTGCCTCTCAAATTTCTCTGGTATTTCAAACGTTAACGAACCTGGGCTGGTTTTCAAATGTAGTCGAGAACCGACGCTACAACTTAATAGAGTCCAATTTCTTTTTGATTTTATAGTTAATTTTTTTCAAATAAACTTATCTGAGAAAATCAGTCAACAGTAGTGTGTGTGTTATAAAACTGATGAATATCATTTGACACAAAAGCCCAACTCTCTAGCATTTAATATAAAGGAAAAGTTTGAACAAAAAACTTCAATATAAGAAACATGCAAAAGAAATTTCAGATATGCAATTTAAGACTTCTTTCATGACAAAATGACATAGAGAGATTTTTTGTATAAACGTATTGTAGATTATTGATGAGAACAAAGTGAATAGACACATTCAAAGTCATACGGCTATGTCATGTCCACCCTGAAAACAATAACAACTATTTGTGTAATACAAATGATACCTATCTGAATTTATATGATATTATAATAGCATAGAAAATAGGAAAAAAGAAAATATCTATCGCTCACTCCAGCGATATCAATTTTCAGTTTGATTAATTAACACATTGAGAAAAAACTGCTGTGTTACGAAATCTCATTTTCTTGGCTAAAAGAAGGGTTATACCGAAAAAATGTGTTTGTTTCTTTGTTTATCACAGAGTTAAAAAAAACATAGCCTTAGATCAAATCTAACTAGGTTAGAGCAAACTCATTACTTATAGTTTATTCTATATTTCATTTTACGTTCGTAAAATTTGGATACAGATTTTCGACGTTGGATCGATCTAATACATGCCCAATTTTTTGGACATACTATGTGGTTTTATTTTATAGATCAAAAGATAAGAGTGAAAACCAAGGCTGAAAGTATGTACTCCAATGATACTTCAACTATACTCCACTTTTTTTTTGGAGTACATGGAGTCGCGCTTTTCCCCCTTGACATTTCCTCATATAAACAGGTGTGCCTAAACTTTATGCTCAATTGCGAGAAAAAGATGTACTTTCAAATTTGATAATCTTCAAGCAAGGATTAAATATAGATTTATTTATGTGCACTTTCGGAAATAGTCTGAACCGACTCTAATTTCCAATCACAATGCACATGAAAATAGAACTCCGAGAGCATTAGAGATGACGAATAATTAAACACATTCAGAATAATCAACGCGATTTTTCGTTTGAGTTTACCTCTGATAGGTACTTAGCCTACTACCGAATGAATCACCCGAGTCAAACACGCAATAGTCATTAGTGATTTGTTCAGTAAATAGTTCGACGATTAGTGTAAGAAACAATATTTGTCATTAGATTTATATAACAAAAAATTCAGAGTTCGATAAGTACGCATTATATTAATCGTGAACATTAGTAAAGATAAAAATGTGATCATGAAGAAGAAATATTCTATCTTCCGTTCACTCGCATTTATCAAAATACTTACTATTTTCAATCAAACCTACCGCATGAATTTGGTGAATATTGAAACTTTTGAATTCGATTATTTCCTTTATTAACAACAAACATATTTCCAAATCGATCAAAAATAATAGTAGATGGAAAAAATAATTCAGTGAATTTGAAACCGATTTCACCACACCCTACAATAGAATGGATATCATTTGGTCCTGTTCGAATGATGCGATGATGATTCGAATCAACAGTAAATAAATAGTTTTGAGCATCCAATGTAACTCCAGTTGGACATGAAAGTGAAATAATATGTTGTGCCGACGACGTACCTCCTACAATTGTTTTGCCATACGGTTCTCCTGATCAAAATTGATATTAACAAAAATTCCGCGAGGACTATTGAATCAATTTGAGGCAGATCCAAAAGTTGTTGTGTCCAGCTACAATAGCTGTTGTCATAATAAGATCATTCAAGGTTAACTTTAGTACATGATGATGGAAATGAGAATTTTATCTATAAAAAATCTTATGAGAAACTAAATGAAATTTCCTTATCTATTTTTATCTGAAAAAATTCAATCACAAACTCAATGGCATTCGCTAACTTCTCCTGCATGCATAGTATCATCCGCAGAAGTTGGACTTGTTCTGCCCTATATGAAAAAAAAAACAAATTTTGTTTTAGATGCATTTCTTTAGGTTTATTTTACTTATCTTAACTGATTTATTTGATAAAAATGTTTCAATTATTGAAAAAATAAATTTATTCATTTTATTAAATCATTAAAAAACTATTGAGATTTTGAATATTTTCATCAAATTCTATTATCGAAAAAAATTTTATTTTCATTAACTTTCATAAACATTTTCTTATTTGATTATCTCGAACAATATTAAAATTAGAAAACGTTCTCTCTTCTACAACAAATAATGGAAAAATATTCATCAACAGATTTTTAAACATAAAAAAATTTGAGAATTTATTCAAACAAACAAATTTTTATTCAATTTTTTCAGTTACATCAAAAGCCTAAAATAAAGACAAAAAGTTGTTCAACTAAGAAATTCTAAACTTGACTGAGACAGAAATCAATCAAATCAAAGTTTCTACTAAGAGTATCTTCTACTTTAAATTATTATACAGGGTGGTCTAAAAGTCACGCACCAAAGGAAAAAAATTAAATATCTCCATTAAGGCTTGAGCAAATGAGCTGATTTTTTCATTAATGGTAGGGGCATATACAAGCTTTTTATTCACATAGATATAGCTAAGTACACCCTCTGTTAATTAACCCTATTGACTGCAAGAAAAAAAATCTTATTTTTCATATATAAAAAAAAAACAAATACAGGGTGTTACATAACCTTTTTCTCCCCCTCTATAACTTAAAGTATCAATGATATCACAAATGTATCTTATACCAAATTAAAGAGCGTTAAAAACTGGATTCATTGATATTAAATAGTGAAGATTATGACGACCTTTTAATGTCGAATTTAACAGATTTTCAGAGATTCGATACATTTTTTGGTGTAGAAAAGTAAAGTGTTAGTAATTCAAAAATGAAATAAAACATTTTTCTT
>JAJEKB010021031.1:977107-1008815 GCA_022393335.1 Macrotrachela quadricornifera
CATGGATTTATACAGATAATTATGTATGTTTAATAACTTTCTTCAATACTCGGTAGTAGACGTCGAATATTCTGTTATGGTGAAGCGGATAAGTATTCCAGACAAAGCGGAACAAACTGATTTCTGTTATTAACAATCCTTATGAATCACTAGAAACATCAGAAATTGTAATAACGCGTTAATTAAGGATATCAATAATGACTGGAAGTAGTGAGAAATAATAAAAAACTGTCAGAAACTATTAGAAACTAATAGAAATCATTAGAAATCAAGGAAAACCATTGTAGTTAACTAAAAGTCACCAGTAATAAAGCTAAAAATTAAAGCTCTGATTTCCATTGACTTTTAATGGTTTTTATTTTACTTCTTTTCCGATAATTTTCAATGTTTCAAGAGTTCCTCTTGTTTTTTAATGATTTTTCGTGATTTTTCTTAGTTCCTAAGCATTTTCAATGGTATCTATTGACTTGGGGTAAGTAGATGAAAACTTATTTCTACTGATAGAAACTATCAGAAATCATAAAAAATTAAGACAATCAACAAATCAATTTTGTTCCGTTGATAGTGGAGGAAACTTTTATTATATTCCTCTGTTTTAGTCATCAATAGTTAAAACGATTTCCAAGAAACCGCAGCAATTTGGCAGATTTGAAAAGTTTTTTCACGATTAAAATATGTAAAAGTTATTTTAGGTTCAGCCTTCATGAATCTTCAGCTGAAAATCTTGGACACTATGCATATTTCCGATTAAATATGTCGATCAAAGTAACAATTTCTTAATTGCTTTAATAATTAAGGAAGGATTTTCTATTATATCTAAAAAGTCGCTTCTTCGTGAGATCTTTTGGATGGAGAGATCTTCTGATGTGAAGTGTTTTATAATAAGAATAACGATGCAGATGGTGATCGTTTGAAATAGAAAACATCAATGGAAGCAAAAATTAGATAATTCCAGTGATGTCTGATGAGATTTTAAAACATCTCATTGTTCGGTTTGGTTCGAAAATTTTCGACTTCGGTTCGGTTCAAGGGTCCTGAAATTTCTTTCGGTTTCGGTTCGGTTTAAATTTTGAAAAACCCGAACCGTGCCCATCTCTGCAGTGTACTGCGTGACTGACATTTTTGATTACGATCATAACTCCTCATAGCGATCTAGATTCACTGATGATCACGGGACAATTATCATTGTGATCGTAAAATAAGTGTTGACGCAAAACAGTAGTTCCAGGTTACAAGATATACGAATAGTTTTTCATATGGACAACGGTTGTCTAGCGTTTCTTTTTATGGAAGATGACGTTTTGGAGTGATTGGAACGATTTCTGATAGACAAAGATAAAATCTGGATGTGGAATATTTTAAGCTCCTAACGACCCTGCCCTTTTCGAAGAAAACTGAATCGCGTTGAATGTGTTAAAAGTTTACAAATTTAGCAAAAAGTTTTATTTAATAAAAAAAAACAATTTTGATTAATCGTCTTATCTGCTAATATCGCGATAGAAGGTGATTTAATTGCCGATTTTTCTATGAAATATGATTAATCGCGATTTTACGCCGATATTTTTCAGAATCGTCAAAATCGCGACGATTTTCACGACATGCACTAGTCGACGATCTTGCCTCTCGTCTTGTCAGATTCTTGATTTTCTTATTTGTCAGTCAAGATTCTTTTGTCATTCCTTCTATACAAGATTCTTGCCTGAAAAAACAGATCTGGACTTTCTTGTGGTATTCTTGTAGACAGAATCTTGGCTGGCGAGGCAAGAAATGTCTCGTCAGGCAAGGTTCTTGTATTCTTGAATTCTTGCCTGAATCATTATTTTCTTGACTTCTTGTATGATTCTTATATTCTTAAATTCTTGCCTGAATCTTTTTCTTGAAGTTCTTGAATGATTCCTGCGATATAAATAGTGATGTGGGCTTAATATTAGCATTGAATTAATTTAATAATTACAATAATACTTTTGTATAATGATCCTAAGGCAAAAATATTACAGTTGAAATTAATTAATGTAGTGCTAATAGTCGATACCCCTAGATGCTTAGGGCAAGCATTACGATAGTCGTAAACGACAGTATACGATCGTATCTCGTCGTGTCGTATACGATAGAATACGATGTATTCATGACCAATGTAAACAACCGTTATATCGTCGTATATGACGTCGTTTGTCATTGTATAGACATAAACATCTAACTAGGGAGAAGAGAGATGAGTTTCTGTAACCTTTCCCTCTCATTTTCTAAACACAAGCTTTCCAAAAATAACCGCCGTCATAAAAGGCCACTTTAAAAAAATAAAATATATTATAAATATTTTAAATAATATTTTTATTATTCAAAATAATTTTTTATTTTATAATAAAAAAACTATCGAAAACGATAAAAAAATATTAAGTGGACTGAAAACATACTTAGTATAGAATAAGCCGTTGAGTCGCATCTAAATAAAAAAAAAAAGATCTTTTTTTATATAATAATAATACTTATCTTTTAATTGTATCGTTGAGTTGAACCTAGACGAAGAAAAAAAATTAGTTCAATAATAATACTTACTGTTGGTTGTGTCGTTGAGATGCATCTAAATAAAAGAAAAAAATTATTGTTTTGTTAAAAATAACTTACTGTTTAAACGACACTAACATGATGTTATACGACCGTCATAATTATAAATGAATAAGTGACGGTCATACGTCTATATTTATATGTGTTTGAACCATGAGATCACGTGCTATTGATCTTGAAGATCAAGTAAGAATCTTTTAAAAAAAATAAAGAGAAGCTTGCCTGAACTCCAAGAAATTTTTAAATTTCTTGTAATTCTTTCCAGATTCTTGTTTTTCTTGATTATCAGACAAGATTCTTTTTATTCATGATGTTCAGGCAAGATTCTTTTGAGAGGAAAAGAAAAAGATTCTTGTCTGAACTTTAAAAATATCCTGAATATCTCGTCACTCTTGCCTGATTCTTTTACTTCCGAATAATCAGACAAGAACCTTTTCATCTTGAATTTCTGGTATGAATCTTTTTTCTTTCCTCTCAAAAGAATCTTATCTGATAATCAAGAAAAACAAGAATCTGGAAAGAAGTGAGGCAAGATCGTCGACTAGTGTAATTGATAATAATGTGCGAAAGGCTTTACCAATTGTATTACTTCGATCTGCCCTTAAGAGAAAGATATTATGTCAGAGGAAGACAAGCTAATATTAAGAGAATAGTCGTTCAATATACAATGTATTTTACTTACGACAAAAGCCCAAATAAAAAAGCATTGATCGAAAAGAAATTGCATCTTTAGTTGATGGTGCTTTTATATGAAAGATATTTTTCGATGAGTTTTCTCGTAATTCATTGATTAGATGCCGAAATAATTTTGGATCAGTATCAATAAATATGTCATTATCACTGTTCACTTTTGTTTGATGAGAAGTTGAGTTAACTATTTGAGTAATAGACGTTTGTTGATTTGTATAAATTTCTCCGCCAACATTCAAATTAATAATTTTCTTCTCTGTTGATAAAAATTGTTCAAAACCTAACTTTTGCAGCATCTTTTTAAACGGGATAATAAGGGAAGACTATGAAGGAAGAGAGAAATGAATGAGATTATTTGTATCAGAGTTTCGTAATTGATCAAGTAGATGACGAAAAACAGTTGGATTAAAATCAAAGAAGATATTGCCATGTTGATCAATTTGTAGTTTATGTTCCCATCGACCATTAAACATGATAGAAAGAAGTGATGTTGGAACTCGAGTGAGCGTTTCACGAGTTGTCGTCATTATTTCACCGATCATTTTTCAGTTGATCTTTCTGTTTGTCTAAACCAGCTACTTGTTTTCGCATTTCAGCAATCGCTCTTTCAACGATCGATTGAGTTGTTGCTTCATCAATAGTATTTGTAGAAACATTAATCACATTGATCAATACAACAATAACTAAAGTCACCTACGTCAAAAAACTGAATTTAGAAATCTACACATACTGAAGGAACAATAGAGTACTTACGAATCGTTGCGAAAGGAACATATTTCTGTTTGTCTGCTAGAAAAATAAAATACAGTAGTTCTTTTCTTATATTCTTATATATTGAAGAGAACGAAGGATGTGTTGTCATCAACAGCACCAATCATCTTCGTATCTTCTTCGTTTAGTATGTATAAGAAAGAAGATATCTTTCTATGAAATATACCAACTTGTTTGTAATTAATACACGAGTCAGTTGTTTTTTTCCGAGAAGAAAAATCTTTAGAGAAATAAAATTAGATGAAATGATTTAGGTAAAAACAATTTCTTAAATGTGAATACTATAGTAAGAAGAATACTGATTAGAAGATATTGATTAATTGAATATTATGACACACATCCATAGATGTCATAATACCAATACCCTGGGTATTCAGAGCTGAACGTCAGGATACTCCATAGGGTAATCAACTAAAGTCAATATGCTTCTTACGTTATACAGTGCTGACTTCATTACCCTTTCAATAAACTATAGGATCTGAAAGTTGAGGAATTTGAGTGCATTTGGGATAATGAGCTGATTCGCTGATAAGTAGTCCAAAAATCTTTATTTCAGCAAACAATGCACGAGTGAGGGTGCTTCGGAATCGAAACCAAATGCCGCAGCACTAAGTGAGGGTGCCACAAGATCGAGACTGATGAATATGATGGTGTAATCACCTCGTTACATCAAATGCACTCAAATTCCTCAACTTCTAGGAAACATCATCGGATGAATGATGTTTGGTAATGAAGTCAATACTCTATAGCGTAAGATATCTTGGTTGGAAGCGAATTAACTTTAGTTGATTACCCTATGAGGTATCCTGTCGTTTTCGCTCGATACCGGGTGTAACGGTATTATGACATCACTCATTAATATATAAATTGCCATATTTATCACGAGTTAAACTTTAACGGACTATAGAGTTGAGCTGCACTATTCCCAGGTCGTCCGGGAATCGCCGCAACTATAATTTTATCTCCATAACTATCTATATTGTATTGTGTTACTGAATGTGAACATTTGGTTCATCTAAATATAAACTAACGGGACCATCCAATTGATATGGATTGAGACCTGCACCATGACCACCCTAATCATCGACAAAAGTGCTACAATTTTTCCTAGCAGATGTTTTTGGAATATATATTGATGACCAATTCATGACACATTGATTTTGTGTATTAGAAACGAAAATATTTTTCTTCAAATCAAGTGTAAGTCGAAATGGATAACTAAATTGACTTAATGATGAACCTTGAGTTTCATCATCGGCAACCATTTTGTCACTTTTCGCATTTTTTTCAAAAATTAAACTCGTTGATTACCTTCATCGACAACATAAACATTTTCATTTGCAACAACATCTCTTGGCCCGCTCAACCTATACCATAACCAATAATTGTTATTCCATTTGTAGATTTTATCTCTGCATTGTCATTTAGACAGAGCATATTTTTATATGAAAGAATGACAGTGACAAAAGCAGACAGGTGTCATTTAAATATTTCGATGTTTGAAAATATGATGAAGATACTTTCCATCGATATGATCAAGAAAGAGAAGACGAGCAAAGAAAAAGAAAAGTTTCATTCGATATTGAAAAGACATGAGGGCAAATATGTTCGATGTTCTCGGTCAATGTATCCGAGCATGCAAATAGAAAGAAAATATATTCTGATGACCTTTTGAACTTTGCTATAGCTATCATCGATACACTTTGTCTATCCATTTGATAGCAGTAGCACTAGAAAACAACACTGTATTCTTTGGAATATTAATCATGTCAATTGATTATAATCAACAAGTTAAATTTGAATCAATGTCAAATGAATTATTAATGGAGATATTTCAATATTATGATTTGTATTCATTATTCTTTTCATTTGGTTCACTTAACTGTCGAATTGATAATATTCTTTATCATTGTCAAGGTTTTGTTAATCTTGATTGTATTCAACCTTATGATTTTGTTGATTTTCTGGCACATACTTTATGTCGAATTAATCCGAAGAATATTCGATCACTTTATGCTTCAAAATCACATCAAATCGAAGTTCTCGCTTATGATAAATCTCTCATTCATTTCACTTATATTCGTTCACTTACTTTATATGATACTCAAAGACGTTTTATTGACAATATTCTCTCACGTATTCATTTTGTTTATCTTGAACGTGTTTTAATAATTAATTGTAAAGTTTCTGAATCTTTTCGACACTTTTTTGATACAAATCGATATCCTAATCTTCGAACTTACCATGATTATAATAGTATACCTGACAATGTTATATCGATGTTACCAATCGAATATTTATCAATGGGTGAATGTACTCCACAAATTTTCTTCGATATTCTCCAACAATCATCAAATTTGAAGCATGTTAGCACAAGCTTAGTTTTCACTAATGGCACTCCTGAACTGAATTTTTTATCTCCAACACCTCAATATAATACATTGACTCATTTAAATATAACTTATCATCGTCAATGTTGTATGAAAACGTTGGATTATCTATTCAAATGTCTTCCTCGACTATATGCTTTAGGTCTGATGGTAAATGTAGCTTATCAAATTGAACATATTGAACCAATATTTTGGGAAAGATTTTTAACGACTCGTTGCATAAAACTTAAACGACTTCAAATGATGGCATTTATGTGCGAGAAGAGTCGGTCACCCAATCCTGTTTGGCATCATCTACTCAATGAAAAACCATTTCTTGAACAAATTGAAAAATCCAATTATTGGTCTCAGTTTCAAAGAGAAGTTATATTTCATTCCCGCAAACCAACATATTACCAGGATGGATATTCGGCTAAATTTATGGTTCTTTAATATTATTTCGACATATCATATGAACAATCATTCTCAAAAAAATAGACAATTTTTAGAGAAGACTTTGTATGAAAAAGTAATATGAAATAAATTTTATTGATGGTAATTCAGAAAATTTTTAGCATAGAACATAATTCGATGGATTGCATCTTTGTATTTAGAAGAGTTCCTTAGTTACCAGTAAACCCAAATCAGTGATGATCCCTTTGATGAGTGCAGCATTTAATGGTGATTTAGAATCGAAGACATATTTGATAAAATCCTTATTCGAAATAAAGTTAAAAATCAACTCGATTTGCTGATGTTTTTCTCGAGATAGACGCTGTCCGATGATCATCTCTATCAGCTCTTGGTATTTTTTGCATTTTCGTTGAAGTAAATACTGATTCATCTTCATATTGTACTCATAAAGGTCGGCCATATAGTGGCAAACGAAATAGGAATTGTTCACGAAATTCTTTGCACAATTTAAGGTCGTCTACAGTGTACACGTTCCTGTTGTTATAGAACACTTGTAAGGTATAGATTGTTTAAAATTCGGTTACTATGTTCATCAAGAAAGAAATTTGCTGATGAATAACAGAAAAGACATTACATTTATCATTAAAACACTCTTACCTTACTAAATATATCTGAGTGCGAACAATCTAACTTGGCTCTGAAGAGGTTGTTGAAGGAATAAATACCTCAACGTCGTTTATATCCTTGAGGGGTGAGGGGTAGTTCGTAAAAGTTCGACAATATTTTTCTAGAGATGATGTGACTATACATGATCTTCAGATGCCTTGTCACTTTTTTTCAGTACATACGATATACTCGGATTTAAATCCGAGTTTTTCTGATATATTTTTTTGTAATATTGAAAGACTTCATCGAATGTCATTTAACTATATAAAATGTTTTTTATCAACTGAATGACGATTACTATTGAATATTTTGAGACGTTTTGATGCGAGGTTTGAGTTTGAATCACTGTGTAGTCGTTTACGAGAAGATGTTGCATCTGCAGATACTAATGATTGGCCTTTAATTGGTGTAATATGTTTTTCAGCAAGACGTTGTTTAAGTATATTAATTGCACGTTTTTTAGCATCATCATTATTTGCATTAGTAGTTTTTGTTAAATCAACAAATTGTTTTGAAGAAGATTTAATGATAAATCTAGAATTTGTTAAGTTCATTACTTTAGTTATTGGTGCCTCTTTGACTTGTCGTTGATGTGATATTGAGGTAGAAATTGGATACGTTCGAGTTACTTGTTTATCTTGATAAATTTGACGAGTATCAGTCATTAAATGACCTAAGCATTAATTAAAAACAAATGCATAAATAATGAAACTCTGATAATCTTCCACGGTCTATCAATTTGACATCGGATTCTATCGGTTTTCAACCGGGATATACTATTTCTTCTGTTCGTACAAATATTAATGAAACATTTTCAATACTTGATATAAGTGACATTGATTTATCTTTATTCTTAAAGGCATTTCTAGTTAGTTTTGATGATGTATTTGTTAGCGATGAAAATGAACTATTGCTATTATTACCAAGAGTAGCAATTTTTGTTGGTACAAATGAGCTTGTACTTTGTAAAATCATTCTTGATGTATTTTCCATACATCGTTGATTATTTCTATCGGGGACAGTAGACCATTTTGTAGAGATTGATGGAGAAGGTCGATTATCAATTTCAGATAAATGATTAAATTTAGTTTTTATTTCAGTTAGTTTATAATTATGTGTACCAATACGAATATGTGTTGTTGATTGTATTGGAGATCTTGTGGTTAAACTACCAAGAGTGGAAGATTGTGGTTTTTTTATGGTTCTAATGAACTAAAGAGAACAGATAAAGTTTGGCAATAGACATGAGTTAAGTGAAAGACATTCACACACCATACTATTTGGAAGCTTTTTACGCACGAAGTCTTTATATTAAAATAGTAAATAAGGTCATCTCGAGCTCGATAAATATTCTGAATTTCTAGTTGATTTAAAAGATAATTATTTTATTAAAAATCACCTTATAGTTAATTTGAATGGGAAGCAAAAGACAGATATTTTAAGATAAAATGTCTATTACGTTGGAAGGGAGGGGGGGGGAGACTCAAAATGTCTCCTTTCATACACGTCAATGTTTATTTGGCAAGGTAAGAGTCGTGTATGATCTCACATGATTTGTTGAAAACCTGGAAATATCTTGAGTAACTTACATGTTTCTCGGTGGAATAGGATGACCTGAACCATATTTTGGAAGTAAATGCGAGGTTTTGGACATTTCTGATGTATACGAACTTTTTTCACACTTTTGTGTTTGACTGGATGTTGATGATGATGCTTTATTATAATTATTTAATCGTGTTTTAGAACGTTTATCTTCATTTTTTACTTGTTTTTGTACTTCTGTTAAATTTTCTTCATCATGATGTATTAAAAGTGAATCATGTTCTCGATAAGATACAATTAAATCCTTATATTCATTCATTAATTTTCTTAGAATTTTATCTTTAATTCTCTCCACATCATATTTATCCAATGGATCCTTATTACTACTTGGTTCAAATTGATAAAGTTTCGCAAGTTCATCATAGGTGAAATGTCGATCAAGCTGTTTAGCATCAATGACACGTTGTGACATCGCTTGTTTAGTAATTTGAGGGTGAGGGTGAGGGTAATAGGAAAAGAAGAGCATCACCCCACCCTCACCCTCATAAATAGTTGACCAATTTTAATAAAAATCAGTCTTTATAATATATCTATGAACAGTGGTGGAATGATTATTTGTTCTTAAGAATCAGTTTGTGTATGTGACACTTTGTTCAATTGGCAGGGATCTGTGATTTTATGAGTTAAAATGAGTTCCTATCCAATCTGATTGACATTGATAATGAAATGTGCTGTTCGATGCTGTATCATATTTACTTAAATAATACGAACAAATAATTTTTTCAAGCAGGAATCAGTAATAGGATCGGGTCAACTGTCATAGATGAATCGAACCAAAAACGGCAATATTGAGGGGTGAGTTTCAAATAAATAAGACCATGACGCATTTCGATTTATTTCAGAATCTCATCAGGTGATTTCAATAATCTGCAGAGGCAAAATCAAAACCAAAGTATATTAGATAGTACATAATACAATATCAATTTTTATAACAATATGAAATAAAAATGATAAACAATTGTAAGCATGGCAATTCTATATTATATACAATTTAATTCATATAATATATTAGAAATACTAAATAAATAATTAGTGAATATATAAATAGAATTGAAATAAAAATTTTGACGTATGTAATTAATTAATACCAAATGGAGTTGTTTTGATGCATTTTATATAAAAATTTTGAAAATGAATTAATTAAATCCTGTATGAGACATTGTTTAAACAGTTGAACTTGCCTAATGTACAACTTGTAATAAGTTGATCAATTGAAATAACATAATGTGAATATTCCAATGATATATTGTATATATAAAATAAAAAAATAAAAAAAAAATATTTATATAACGGTGAAATATATATTGTAAATAATTTGATAATATTTGCTGTATATACCCCTGGAAAGCAAAAGTTAGCCACTATTAAAATAGAACTAAATGTTCTTGTAACTCATTGAGTCCTCTATCATTTTGTATATTTTTGTTTGTCATGGATATTCACAGTCTACTAAATCATAACTAAATGAATGAAAAGTAAACTCTAGACTAACAGTTGCTCTGACAATACAGTCATCGATTCGTCAACCTCTATTTTATTACTCGGAATGTTCCTTTAATCGATCATGTGAATATTGATTGCGTTCTGGCAAGAGTTATATCTTCTACCATTCTATTCTCTTAAATTTATTTTTTTTCTCCCTCGTGTCACCAGTCGATTTAAGCTATGATTAGTGTTGAGAAAGAAAATTTTTGTTCTTAGTTTAAAAAAGAAGGAAAGATAAAGGGGAAATATAAAAAATTTATACGCCTATTTTTTTGGTCATTTCCATACGGGTAGTGAATTCAAAATGAACCGGCATCTAACTATTAGTGATTGTGAAAACTTCGAAAAACATACACATCTTCAAATTTGTCAATTGGAACGACTTTTTTTTTTGTTATTATATTCTGAAGAAAAACGACTATACCCTAAAGAAATTTTTGTTTTGTAGAGAATTTTCAGGGCTATCAGAATATTTATTTATTTTTTCAAAAACTCATTATTCGATCAAAGATCGACTGAAAATACTAAACTCGGATAGAATAGAATCATACAGTTGACTACTGCTCCAGTATTAGTTCAGTTTCGGCATTTGTACCAACCCCATTTCGATAATGATCCCAAAGAACTTGAGCATCTCTTTATTAATGGTTGATTTATATTGATGATATATTGACCGTCTACTAGTCTCATGGGAATCTATATCATTATCAGTAACTTCTTCGTGAGAACTTTCAATTTCAAGTTGCATTGCATCAAAATGGTCATTCTAAGAGCTTACTTCACTGAGTGAGCTAGCATTGTCTTCTGTATCAGTTTGTTGAAACGACATGTGAATTATTTTAAGATTTTGATCACTTTTATACACAAAACGATAGAGAGACAAGAACGAGGAAGAAAAAGCTGAAAGTTTCCTTCTCTTATCTCACAAGTACTACCTATAACACGAAAAAGAACGCAGTAACTTGAAACGATTATTCAGTTAGTCGGAAGAAATGATGCATTATGTGATGATTAATCGGTAGGAGATGATCGAGAGGACATAAAGTGCATTTATTAAAAGCTAAGTGTTCATGAAAATAAACATCTGAAAAAAATTTTCTAAGAAAACTGAATCAGGTCGAATGTGTTAAAAATAATTTATCATAAAATTGTTTAATCTCAAGACATCGACATTCTGTTAATAATAGTTCAATATGGATTTAAAAGATAATTATAAAATGAATCTATCAATGAATAAAAAAAGATACATCACGCCATGTTAGAATCTTGTCTTTCGTAAGTATTTGGAAAAATATTGTAAAAAATCACAAAATAAATCTGCATAATCAAAAAAAATTCACATTAGTAATGTATAAATCAAGTGACTTTTTGACTCGAGAATTTTTAATGAGTCAATGTGAGAATGTGTTAAGCTCTATATGTCTTTCATTAATGATTGTAAACTCAGTGATTTCGTT
The DNA here is from genome assembly GCA_022393335.1 of Macrotrachela quadricornifera. Classification (NCBI taxonomy): domain Eukaryota; kingdom Metazoa; phylum Rotifera; class Eurotatoria; order Philodinida; family Philodinidae; genus Macrotrachela; species Macrotrachela quadricornifera. Next base: position 989,127 of record JAJEKB010021031.1, read on the forward strand.
CTGTTATATGTGCGCTGTGAGATTAATGTGTTTTTTTAATCTGTCTCTTGACCTTTTTTTGATGATATACAGACACATCGAAGTGCATTTAAACGAGGCGAAGTGATGCATTAATAAGCATACTACTTTGATACAAGGCAGTCATTTATCCTTTCGATTCATTTTTCTTTTTTCTACTATCTTTCACTTATTCTTTTGTTCGATGTGATATAGACACAATTGAAGCTATCGAACAGTATAGTTTACGTATATATAGTAAGTTTTGCCAATTCCGACTGTCGAATTGTTCATTCCTATGCTGTTAAAATATATCAATTTCTTGCGTTAAAATGAAATCAGAAATCGTATTCCTTTTTATTTCAACACAAATAATAGAAATATTTTAGGTTAAAAAATCTGCCCTTTTTATTTTCATAATATATCACATTTATAATTTTTAGAAGTATATAAATAATATTTATGGTTCAACTACTACAAAAAACATTTGACATGAAATCAATTTTGATTATCACTATTCTGTTACCGTTTATTACAATGGCATACACAGAAAACAAACCTTACATTATACATGGTCGGTACAATGCTGGGACAAAAAATATTGAAATAAATGTTAGATATACTGGTGGCTGCACTGAACATAAATTTAAACTTATGCTGTCCGCTGCTCGTAAATTTTTTCCTGGTCGACATGATGTTGAGTTAATTGATTTTACGACAAATGATTATTGCAGTGCGCTTATTCACCGTAAGATTTTAATTGGTCTTTATGAAGCTGGATTAAATGATAGATATTTCGCTGGTGCTTCTATTATGATTCATGGTGATAAAAATTCAAAAGTCTTTATCACCCTTCCAAAATAACATTCGTCGTAGTTATTGTCCTTTGATAGACTAACATTTGTGTTTGTTTTCGTTGTCATTCTCTAGTGATTTCAATATAATATTTTACTGTATTTTAGCAAACATTTGTCTTTATTTAGCACAAATATTAGAACATTTACATCTGACGTGTTTGTGCATTCTTAAACGATAATGAACCAATCAATCAAATTAAAATCTCTCTAATTTTCATCCATGTAAAGTTGACCATATGTTTATCTCAGGGGAGAAACGACTGATTTTGAACTTTTTTGACTTTTAAAGTCATGAAAGTCATTTATCTTAAAACCAACATATCTTGCTATATTCAAATCTCTAATCTAATAATCCGTTGAAAACGTAGGTGAAGTTAAATCCAAGCTCGATTATTTACAACTAGAATTCATTGAAAAATTTGTTCAAATGTTGTTATTCTTATCTGGAGTACAACTCGATGAGCGCTATCCAATCGCATAATTAGATTTTACATAATTCAAAGCATGCCTCAGAAAATATTTCAATCTTGAAACTTTACTATTAGAATCTTGGAATTTATAAACTAATAACTGTTCATGTGATCAATTTTATCAAGAAAATGATGGTGATGCCGAGGATCAAAATCTGAGTGAAGGTGAGGAATCTCAATAAGTGTGATGAAGTTGAGAATAAAATCAGACTGAATCATTGTATAACATCATAATCTTGCTGAAAATTAAACCTTACTGAGAATCCTTTATTCACATTATCATTATTTTCGCTCTTTCACTCAGATCTTCTCCTTCACTCCTGTTTGTATTATTGATTTTTTTTGTCAGTTCTGAAGTTCTTAAAATGATATGCCCATTCTGCATCCAACAAATATATATCTTCCTCTTTCGTCCAGCTTATGTGTATGTCATTGAAAAAAAATTTTAAGAAAAATTTTTAGAAAATGTGTCATTCAGATTGAAAAAAATCACAGCTTTTTATTCTTTATTAATGATCCTCTACAAATAATTTTCGTCACTTTCTTGACTTAACATAACATCCGATCTAAAAGTCCCTTAAATCAGTCGTTTCCCCTTGATTTCGATGCATCTTCATCATCTATTTCTAGCGATGAAAATTGCAGCTCTCTATATAATTCTTCTCAAAGGTTATTAAAAAAATACCATTTGGATTATTAATTCATACTACATTAAGTGTAGTCGATGCCAGATCAGACTCTTTTGTACGCTGTAATTATTTTCAAACGAATCACCGTATCGAAAGTTCATCATCTTTATATCATAAGGATTATGTAGATGCTATTGTTTTTTCTGATTATTCTGTTGTGTGGGTAAAATGTTATCGTCATTTCCTTATTTCGCCAGCTATACTTTTGTCAATTGACGATATTACAGAAACTCTCTGCAATACAGAGCCTTGATGAGTATTTCTCTTTTAATAAATAATATGAAACGTGTCAAAGATCGATTGCTGAAAGCAAAGTTCAGAATAGAAGGTTATAGTTGTCTTTTTCTCACAAGATAGGTTGATCTGTTTTTGATTGATTCTATCAACTTAGCCTTTCGTGCTTACAAATATGTGCAAAATTTCAGACTTCTAAGTCTTGTGCTTTGTTGTAGTCTATCGTTTCTTTTGTACTAGGTATATGTGATTTTCACTGTTTTATAGTTGCATGTTTTGCTTTCAAAATGGACAAGCTTTTGAGCGATTAGATTTCGACGCTGCGAAGAAATAACACGAATAAAGAATTTCTTTTTTCTTGTTTCACGTTTTTATCGCCTGTGCAGATTGCAGAGCTTTTCATGCTGCATCATGTGATGTATTTTGTTTTTTTAATACAACTTATTAAGGGATTGAAAACTGATATACGAAACACGACCCTTTAACCTGCCTCACATGTATAAAAGAAATGATAGACTACAACAAAGCACAAGGCTTAGAAGTCTGAAATTCTGCACATAATCCTAAATATGTCTGGGCATTATAGCGGTATAGTTAGTTCTTGGCCAAGTCTTTTAAGAGAGCCGGGTTGCAAAAAATTTTGTAGTGCCCCATGTAGTTAATAAATTTGTGAAATAGTTCAACGATTGATCATACTTTCCCATCTGAATAATTAATAAACTGAATAGAATATTCGAAGTAGTTTCTTCATTGACTTCTCGATTTAATTCGATATATTTTAGAGCCATTTTCCTTTCATATCTGTTGCTGTCAATTTGGCTAAAATCATATTTAATTCTTCATCTTTATCAATCGATTGAATTTGAAATGTACTTCTCAGATGAAATAAAACTTCTTCTTGTGCAAACTCACTGTATACCGTGATATCAATAATGGTAGTCGATTCTGTTATGGTTAAATTGCATTCAATTTCTCAAGTTCATCGGTTTGCATTTTCAAACCACGATAAATCATAACAGAAATTTTCTCCCACAATTTTGGGTTTTATAAATTTTAACGAGTTTTGATGATAAATCACTAATGAAAAATCGAAATATATGTAACTGTCCAATATCTTCCGTACCTAAGGGTTTGTTTACAAATCTATATAAAAATGCATCTTTTGCATACTAATAAATACTTTTATTGGATTCATACGACTGTTGAAATTCATAAATATTTTTTTATTCTTTTTGATTTCTACAATAATACTGACAAGAAAAGTTAATTAACTATTGTTTCACTTGATTATTTCGAGAGATTTTGTAGAAGAACATCTTTGAATAGATGAAACCATACAAATTCTGTATGTTCTTTTGATAGACCATATGTAGCTTTTTCTTCGTGCTCTCCATAAAAATTGAATACATTTAACTGTCTTTGCAAGAGTTTGACATTTTGTGTAATAGCTTTGATTCAAGTAGAACGTTCAGAATAGATTCCAATTATTGAGTTGTATTTCTGTAAGAGGTGTTGATATTTCTCAACCTACCTCATAGTGAACTAGAAAGATGACCTCCAGTGAAAGCCGTTTATGAAGATTCCATTCGAATTCTTTTATAGGGTTGTAAGACAGAGGCCGTACTCTCAACTTCTACCGGTTATCGTCCAAACTTGACCATTTCTTGCTAGAAAAGCCCCTCTCAAAATCCTTACGTTTAACAAAAAACCATTTTTAATTGGACTTCCCTGAGCAAACGAAACACTAGAGTGAACGTCCCTCATAACAACATCAAACGAGTATCGTGTCATAATCTTCTTCGTTCTCAGCTATTTTCCGACCTCAATAACAACACTGAGTTGTTTTTGACTCTAATAAATTTTGTTCGAGTTCACTCTCAAACGAAAACTATCTACATGAATCGAAAGAAATCTGGCAACAACTTTTTAGCTTGCTTTATTCCAATTAATCTTCTAAGCACATTATTAGATAGAATAATTAACAGATTTTCAATCATTGAAATTAGACAAGTGTGCCGTAGCACTCCTGGTCATAACATTCTTTTGTTGGATAAGTGTTCGGCACGATCATTGTTTGAGTGGTCAAGACCAAGTTTGTTGCATCACGTCCATGAAATGTTGCTTGAATGAATGCAGCTTCCCAATAGCCACTCGGTATGGACAGAGTAATCGAATAGATATAATACGTATCACCTTGTTCCTACAAGTTTTAAGGCATGATATTAATTTTTATAATCTTTTTTCAAACACATTGCTTATCACAGTATCAATTATTTTCCTTTTAAGATGCGGATATTGTCAAATTTCATTGCCTTTGAAACCCATAGACTTTTTGCTCGATTCAAAGTTCGCGTTCATACTTGACAAGGAGGAGTTACGCATTTGTCGTGGGATCTTTCAAACAAAGTTTTATTGATTACTAGTGATAATCAATATTTTATTGATAATATTGAAAAAACTCTCAGCAGAATTCCTGTTCTATTTTCATATCATTTATTAGGTCTCTTTTTTTCAGTGTCTTTTTGTTCTGATTATATAATAATATATTAAGTTAGTTGCTCATACTGATTTTACTGCCTATTCAACATCGTCGTACTTTATTGTTAAGGACTCGCTGAAAAGATGCAATTCATTCTACATAAACATTTTCCTTTTGAGATACGTCGTATTGTTTCTTGATATTTTTTTCTTGTGATATAGGTCATATTGATCCTGTTGTATTCTCTATCAATTGCGTTATGTCATTTTCTTGATTTTCTTTTAGATAACCATATTCGGTCTAAATTATCACCCTCATCGCTAAAATACTAAATTAAAAATATTAGCTGCCGATTGTTATCTTCCATGAAATATTTTAAATTTAATATTTTAGCGATGATGATGATAATTTGTACCGAATATGGTTAGATTTTCTAACTGAGATAATCTATGGCTGATCACTTTCTAAAAGCAAAAAGGTGTCGTACCGAACTTTGGGTTTCATAAAATTGACGACTTTAAAAAATTGAATCCTAGTATTGATGATAATTAATGCTTTTGTAATACCTCAAGAAGAACAGCCATGTTTGCCCAAGTGACGGAACTAGGTACAATTTGGCCATTGTTCGAATCAAGCTTTTGTTGCCGGAAGTCTCGTCTATAACACGCAAGAGTAAGCTGAATGAAAACATTGAATTCTACTTTACTTTGAATCATTACTGGTGCGAGCATGATAGGCCGTTACCATTGTCGGCTTAGGTTTGCCCGCACTAAAATCAATAGTGGCGCGAATTTTGCCGTGCGTCTGATTTAAACTCCGTTCCCATTTGAAGGATGGTAAGATTTGTTGCTAAAAGTATATAGTTTATGATCAACTATAAACACAAGTTATATGTGCTTACATCAGCAATAGTCAAGTAAAAACTAATCAGACTCTCATGGAAGCCTCCCAAGCCGTGACCAACATTGGGCATGTATCTTTACGAAATATGCTTTATCAACTCTTGTGTCTAGCCACAATGCGTTTTACACTACTTACCTGAGAAAGCAGCCATTTGTCGTTGAGTAAAGCTCGTCCCAGAAGAAATTCTTCATATTGACAAGCATTCAACATATAAATGATTTTAAATAATCTTACACAGCTTACCTCGCTGTCGGGCATAAAAAATTCATCCCCAGTAGCTTGAATCAAAAACAACTTTACGTTAGCCAATCGACTGAAGTAGGCTACATAACGAGCACATATTTAAACTGATGTGAATAGAATGCTAGCCAAAACTGTCTTATATACTTGAAATCAAAGTTAATGTTAACCTGTAGCGCTCATATTTTCACCATCAATAGAATGTAAAAAACGCTGATCACAAACATCATTCTGGAGTCATGTAACTAGGCAAAGCAACCGAATGTCCTCTTAAAACCATACGTTCACAAGAAAATTGGGTTACTAATGCGTGTATATCTAAGTTAAAATAGTTCCTACTAAAAGGCTTAAGTGAATTTTCAGATGCTTGCGTTCTATGAGTTCAAAATAGTGTCGAAAATCAGCGTTTCTTACACTCTATATTTGCTTAAAACTTGAGCCGTCAAGTTAATATTAATTTTGATTTTAAATCTATGCCAGACTTTTGGCAAACAATAGATTTAAATTTCATACAATACGGGTCGACCATTTGAGTAAACTTGTCATAACTGGACTTGTCTAAATAACGAGTGAAGTTCATCGCATAATAGCTGGCGAAGGCAAATGACCATCCGCCAAGAGACTATTAAAGACTTATCAAAGGCTGTTACAAAGTATATCCAACGTACTCGATAGTGAGATTTCCAATTCTAAAAATGTATGCATCAAAGTAAATTTTACCTTTTTCTGACTCTCTTACTGATCGAAAATTCAGCAAACCCATGGCAAGTGGAATAGCAGCGGAAACACGAGTATTGTCCACAACGGTCGTTGTCCATGCTACAGTAGTCATACATAGAATGTCAACGTCGCTTCAACACACTTACTTGTCCATCCACGCTACATTACAAACATACATTCAAACATATGAACAACTCAAACCTTTCATTAAACTCACTTTAGAGTGGCCAGTCACAACAAACTTTTCTGGCACGATCATATGCTGTTGTTGTAGAAATTGTTGAGTGGCATCCATGGCACGCACTACTGCCTACTATTTTAGAGAATTTAGTATCTATTTACAGAATGGTCTATTCACTTCAATTCGTACCTTAGTCATTGGAAATTCAAGAAGTACGTTTGGATTACTACCATTTTCTTCATGAAACTTATTCCATGTCCACGCAAGAAGTGGATCTTCATAAAGGTAATTGTTAGATGGATCCATCTGTTAGAAAGTAGTAGCATCTTTTGAGAATTATGAAATTCGAAGTAAAGAAAACAGAACATACCCAGATTCGAATAGGCTGATTAGGGATCTGTCTGACAGAGACAGTGATTGCATCCGCGCTTGTAGGTATCCATGTTGAAAGGAAATCAGTTGACAGTCTGATAGACAACAACAAAGTTGCTTAAGTAGTATGAGAGAAATATTTTATTCACAAATGAAATACAAATTTTTGCTCAGATTGGCGACTCTGCATTGAAGTACAAGAAGAATATTAAGTAATACATGTTTTATTATTTCATTTACTCTCAGAAAACTTTTATTCGTCATTGAAAAAGATACTTCATAGTTAGTTTGATAAAATTCTATCAATAACCTTAACTAATGATTATGATTTAAAGTGTCACAAAATGTACACTTACATATCATCATTGCTACCGCCATCGATTATTAAGTATGTCGTGCGGCGTCGAATCACTCTTGGCATTGTGATAATTAGATGATGCCACCAGATTGGACGTGAAGAAAATGAAGCTACAAAATCATTGTTAGCTAAATATCTTGAAAGCAGTTATCTCACCGTCCATCCATTGTTGCGAAGTTAAATTCAGTACATAGATCGTCTGAGTTGGTTGCGGATAAGTATGAAGAAGTTTCCAGCTGAAGATTGGGTCCACTGTATTAACATAGTCGTCGAGCGATGTGGAACTACATGTATTCGAAATTATCACCAATACAGTGATGAAATGGGTACCAATTCGATACATGTTTGATTATACTTGAAAAATCAAAATTTTCGACGTTCTACAGTCGTAAAATTCGAGCCTGAGTCGAGACTGTATCTTTATCGTATTTTTGAATAGAAAAGGTTGTGGTTGTCCTCAGGAACATCAGGCAAAACTGATTTTTGAGTTTTGTCTTCAAACTTTGCACAGAGATAGAATTTAAAGGAAATAGTTTATCGTGAAAGTTTCAGATCTTTTGGTTTGCTCGTACTCTGAAATACGAACATCGAATCTTCATGTGGATATGAGCGATGTAAAGGACACGCTTTTATCTAAGCTGTATCTTATGACAGGGACAATTAAAAGATTAAAAGATCTGAAACTTTTATAGACTGTGAGCATTATGTTACTGCTAGCATATCACTCGGTGTCATCAACTTGGCTGATATTTTTACAGTTAGTTAGTTCGTTTGAGTTAGAGATAAACTGAAAATTTCAGCTCAAACGGATGAGCCATTTTGAAAATATAGACGGCGTAAGTAAGAGTTATAACAGAGGATTTTTTTCTACCATAGATGCTATCGACAATGGGCAATCTTTTTATGGTATTGAAAGTGTCTTATCGTTTAATATTTTTGGGCTGATATTATATGCCACTTGCAGAAAGCAAGATCACATAGATTAGGCAAGTTCATCAGATCTGTGTGATAGATTTGCTCGAAAGTAGTTTCATTTGAAAGAGCACATTAAATTATGTCGAATAGCGTTTTCAACGGTTTGGAATGTTGAACTTTGTAGCAAAAATCTCTTGAATAAGACCAGATGAAAGCTCGTTTGGATATGTCTATGAAAAATGGTGAAATACTTACTCTTTAAATGATATAATCCTACAGATAACCTGTAAAAAAAATGAAAATTTACTGAAAATTATTACATTGTAAGGTGCTCCAAATGACATGTACCCTCTGATACTTGCATCGTCTATATCTCCGGAATGGCTCATTCATTCGAGCCGAAATTTTCAATTTATTCCTAACTCAAATGTACTCTCCTACTGTAATAATATCAGCCAAATCGTTGACATCGGTTGAGTATGATCGATCGTCGCTCTCATGTAGCGATTTTTAGGAGCATCCATCAGTCTTCAGTGGCTATCCTCTAGGGATACTGTTAGGGGCAACTCTTTATTCGAATAACACACACAAACGACTAAAACTACGTGGGGACCAGAGAGAAAAAGAAACGCGCATATATATTAACGCACGTATCTACGAAGAGAAAATGAATACAGAAAAGAGATAATTTAACAAGAAGAAAGGATGATATCACACGAATAAAGAAAGAGATAGATATCAAAACAAGTGATATCACATACACTGAAAGAAAGTAAAATAAAAGCATATGAATCATAGTAGAACAAAAGAAGATAGTACCCGAAAGACAGATTCTGTAACAAGTGTCCATAGGTCTTTAATGTCTATCCTAAAAGGGTGCTCATTAGTATGTTTGTAAGAGCTTCAATGCCCTCGATATAATGCTAACTGTGAAGTACTGCCCATTTTAAAATAAAAGACGATTGGGTGTCTTTTGAATAACTTTTGATAGTAACAAGATAAAGAGAGTGAGGGTTTCACCGTTGGAAAAAGGCTGATTTCACACATCGATTCTTATGAAAATTGTTGATGTTTACCTCAAAAACAGATAGTGAACCATAGTTATCTTGGAAGCGTAGATGATTGCTCTATGCAAACAGAACAAATCTTAAACTTTGAGGGTTGCGCTAGAATCCTCAGTCGAAGGGCTGCAAATTTATGAAAGACCAAAACTTTTATCTCAAATCATTCAAAAGTTACAAGTCAAACAGTAACGATGTTTGACCGATTTTTTTGTCAATCTGATCTTGCTATAGAGCAATTCTTTTTCTGTAAAAACTATGGCTCGTTTCACCCTCTACTCAATTCATACGTTTTTCCTTGACCCCTTCTTGTTGAATTGTGTTTGTAATTAGCGTCAGACAAACACCCATATACAAAAAAGTATATAAAATTGTCATTCACAACCATTTCTGTGAAAGAAACTGATCTTTCAATTTTCTTTTAACGGTAGATCGAAAGGACAATATCCAGTCTACCTTTAGAGCATACAAACAAAAAAAAATTTTGTTTCAGCTTTTATCAAAAAAGAAGGGGAAGGGGGATGCCTTTAAGCCTCAAATATTGAGGGGCTTCGTAATACTAAATACGCAAAAATGCCTTTTTACGATTTTAATTCTTTTTTGTCTAACAATAAATCTTACGATGGAATATATTTAGGTGTTCAAGCGACTTAGATCCAATCTGTTGGCATTAAATAAACCTGAAAATGATTGATTCTTTCATGCCTTTATTTCCGAAATATTGCATTTTAAAGGAAATTTTTCCACAGGATTTAAGACTGAAAGCAAAATCTTAGTCTCGAATTTAGATCTGATATTTCGCCCACATTGAGGCCTTAGTTAGACTATGCTGTGCACAAAACTTCATATTTTGGAAGATCCATATCTCACAAAAAATATGCTCTAAAAATGTGAATTTTGTACATAACATAGTCTAACTAAGGCCTCAATGCGGGCAAAATTTCAGATCTAAATTCGAAAATAAGGTGTTGCTTTCAGCCTCAAATCCTCTGGCAAAAACGTTCTTAAAAATACAATGTTTTAGGAATAAAGGCGTAAGGGAATGAGTCCTTTTTAGGTTCTGTGTATCTAATCGAGATCTATGTATTGCCAAACGATCATGTCTAAACCGCTTGAACACCCGAATATGCTACCTCGTTAGCAGTGAAAACTCAAGCTTGAAATGTTTATAACGGTGCCTTCTTGTAGATATTTTGTTTAGTGATGTATAGCAGACTGATTAAAATATTAGTTTTCATGAAAAACATCCTCATCAGAAAGGGTGGATAGTAGTAACACAAGAATCCACAAAGGCATATGGATTGCCGGAATCTTTCCTCATAAGTACAGTGCTACAAAGAATCGTTTAATTAACGCGCGACTCATCGAGGTTATGCTAAAATCAAATATAATAAGCAGCGTGCATATGCAAACATTACTACACATATCTTGTTTGCTAAATTTAACTTAACCAAAGCATCGAGATTTCAATCAATTAACTCAAAGAAATCTGATTTCAGCTGTTCCCCCTTTGTTTGTCCCTCTCTTTTTAACATGAGATCTCGACAGGTCGGAGTGCTATTTTCCGATAGGTCGAGAGGACGACGATTGTATAAATATTTTATCATCAATCAAATATATCAAAATTTCTTCAACAAAAGCAGCTAGAAATGAAGATGTTTGCATTTTTTTTCTTTAGATTCTCGAGAAAATGGCACCGCTTATCTCTCATTTAATTGCTTTTAGGGAAAGTGTAACAAGTGCTTGTAAGTTAAGTAAAATTGAATATAAAAAGGTAAAAAGAAGATCTGATTAATTTTGCTATTTTGTAATGTGTCGCGTTGAAATTGTGCTCTTTTATTTTCGATGCTTTCATTATTGTGATAAAAGCCAAATGAGTGCATGTGTAAAATAATTAGAAAAGTATGGGAGAATTAGGAAGAGCATTTATTTCGTCATGCTATTCTGTAACACATTACTCATATATTGTGTTTCTTTCTTCAATTTAATTGTTTTTTACTTACAATGGGAGTGTTTGTATTGTTGAGCAAAAAACTGGGACATATTCGGATCAAATGAAAGCTCTCATCATCAAACTAACAAGGTTAACATATTAGCTGGTATTGGCTTGCCTAGAGGTAGATATTTAAATTTGAAAATATGTAAAATTTAGATATAATAAATGCGGAAACTTCGGATTTCATCCGAAAGGATTTGAGATCGAATACAGCTCATATTTGAACTGTACGCCTTCATTTATCCTAAGACAACCGGTTTTCAATTAACTTGATTTTCATTGGTTATTGCTTAACCAATGGGGTTTCGAGGCAAACGGAGTACAGATTCGAGTTCTCTGATCCTTCCTACATAATTATGTTTGCCATATAAGTAACTTAGGCTTCTTATTTCTTTATATATTATGTACCATTTTGTAGCTCGTAAAATTCTCTATCGAATGGTATGTCACAAAAGGATTTTTTTAAAACTCTGATAGAAACATTTCTTACGAGAACGACCATGTATAGATCTTCCCATAAAAATAAAGTAAAAAGTAAAAAGAATTGATGACGAATTGATTTTGATCAAACTACCTAAAAACTAGCTATCTTGAGCGTATGCTCGGCATTTTAACTTTTTCTCATGAACGCCTTGCCCAGGTTCATCAGTCCGACACAGGATTTGACAGGATCTTGCAAGATCCGATCAGTCGACAATATTCTATAGAATTTCTGGTGACGAAATAGCATCGGATTTCGTTAGCTAAATCTGAATTACTTTAAATTTTGGCAGCATCAATTTCAGCGCTACTCTATAAACACATAGATACCATATCGGATCTGACTGGCGGATTTTCTATAAAATCCTATCGAATCCAAAACTACGGGTTTCAATTCGATTCCATTTTCAGGATACAAGTTCATTTCACTGAAGATAATAATTTATGAGATAAAAGAAGTGATATAAGTCAAAAACTGCATAAATCCAAAAAAATATTACCTTCCAGAAGGTAATATTTCGGACTTTTCTAACGTGGTGCATTAAATTTTGTATTTATTTTTCTACTAGACATAGATCTCGTCAAGACACATCTCCTGCCACTAAATTCGAAGGAGAAAAACACAGGGATACTAAGTTAGTATGGACCGCACTATATACGATCTTATCCGGTGACCGCTGACTCTACTCTCAGAGTAGTATAATATCTTTCGAAATCACAGAAATGGAGCTCAGATTCGTGTTTAGCTTGGAAAACTGGGTAAGAAGAGTTATCTTTAAATGAATTTGCGTTTGTATCTAGCGGGATGGCGATCGTAAGCAACCTCATGAATCTATAAGAGATATATGATACATACAGACATCAGTATTTTCCTAATAAATCACCAATATTAATAGCTATTGAGTTCGGGGTTTTACCTTTGGATAGTCCTTTTGACTAGCTACAAAGCCAGACATTTGGGGAAGGTCCAAAATTGCTGATCATCTGCGACATATCTAAGCAATTTGGTGTTTAGGTGCAGTCTTTATGCATTTTGAGGCCTCTTTCAAGCGATATTTTGTTAGAAAGCAACCATTTGGTTCAAAACTAATATTAGGTTTGGAATCAGCGTTAAAATCTGAGTCGATTCATATATGTTATGAATAATTCTGAGAAAAATATTTTTTTGGAAAAAAACCCAGCACTATCCCTCAGGGATGGTCTGATCAATAATGACATTCTTTTCGATAACTCAGCCATTTCTTGACGGATCCTACTCATCTTCGAATTCGACCGAGATATTGATGAGACAATTCTGTGTATAAAATTTCAGCTCAATCGAATGTAATTGTGAAGAGTCATTATGTAAACGAACGGCCGGACACACTGACCAATTCTAGGGCATACTCACTTTTTGAGTACACAAAAATGCTCACAGAGTGCTACATAAGATCAAGAATTTGCTATAATTTCAAAATATCAGAGCCAAATGCTGATCATTGTTTTCAAACCAGATGACCCCTTACGGCCAGATGTTGTTAATAGTAGCATACACTGATAATCCAACAAGGAACGCTTTGGAATGGATAGTTAACAAATTGGATATCAATAGACGCTCAAAAAAACGATAATTATAGTTATATCGGTTTTTCATGCTAATTAGTATATATGATGCTACTTTTAGAAAGCAAAGCATTTTGACTTTGCATGAAAGATGAATAAATTATGTTATATATGTCCTTAATTATCATAGTATGAGAATGACATTCAACACTAATTTTAAAGAGTTCTCGATTAAACAATCTTGTGATGTTGCCGAATGGCATCATCCGGCCGTAAAAGGTTAACTGAATATGATTTGTAAAATTCAATAGTTTTAATCTAATACCATAGTCGAAGATTGATTTGATCAAAATGAAATGGTAATGTATAAAGATAATTTTCATAAGTTCTAATAATCCAATGATGATCAAATCAAAAAGAATTTTTGCATGTTGACAAAACGTATGTAAGATTTTTTCGACTTCTCAATTGATATGACATTAGAAATAAAAGTTTTTCAATTCTTTCATTGTTTCTAGTAATTTCTCCTGGAGTTTACTATCATTTCAGATAAAAGTATTCTTACTGATAGTATGTTCACCGTAGAAATTCAAAGATAAAGATGTTAATGTTTGAGAAAAGCGTTTAAGAAACTTGATTAAATAAAGAAAATGTGCTTTCCAAACGAAGATTAATATCCATACCAGATATATCACCAACTGTTTGAAAAGGTGATACTGTTGAGAAATATTGCAAAGTTTTAAATTTATTACATGAATTAAATAGTGGTGTAAATGCAGTTTCTTCTACTATATGATCATTTGAATAATAGATTTCTCCTGAATAAATTTTACTTCTCATTTGAAATGATTCTAAATTTCGAAATTGTTTGCTATTCAATGGAATTGATGAAGATATTCTCAAAGATTTTAAAATTTGTGAAGAAGTTCCAAGGAATATTTAAGTCATTTGTAGTTAAAGTTAAATGTTGAATTTTTGATCCGATTTGGTAGAAAATATCGTTTGAAAAATTCAAATCGCTTATTGGCATTTGTAAATTATTAATTAGGGGTGCACCAAAACCAAAATCTCAAAACCAAGAGTTTTAGTTTTGGTGCATGCCTAATAAATACCGTGATGACAACATACTTCCATCTGTTAGATAATTCTGCTTATACTATGACATGTAAAAAAAACACGTGTGCATAAGAAATTTGTCAAACAATCCGCACAGAGGGTGTGTATGTGACGGTATGAGTGTGAGTAGGTATTAAAAATATACCCTCACCCTCAAGATAGTATCTGTTAATCACTAAAAATACTCTGTTTTTTTCTGTGGCCTTCCATCAGTTAAATATATAATTATTAATATGTAAAAATTTGTCAATCAAATGTATTTTTGCATGATCGAGAGTATGCCTTCGTTAAATTAATTTAGCGATGATCTCTGCTGCACGCACAAGTTGTGTGTCCGTATTGAGTATATCTGGGCAAAGTCTCAATCCCATATCACGAGCATCGACATTGACACCAGCGTCCTTGAGTGATGCTTGAAGAGATATTGGATCAGAATGAGGAATTACTACAAAAGCCCCATAGTTTTCTCCTTCTCCAAGACAGTTTACACCGTGTTGACGTAATGTCGTAGCTAGAAGGTGCTTCTGTCTCAATGACCAAGTTCGTAGACGCGATACACCGATTGCAATCACAAAAGCTAATCCAGCGCGTGCCTGATAGAAGGTAAGAGGACTGAATGTAGATTCGAGCCAGCTATCACCACCATCTGCCAAAATTGGTGGTATTGGTCGACGATAACTGAATGGATCTTTCTTTGCAAACCAGCCAGTGTCGCGTGTAATAAGACCTTTCATTAGAATATCAGGCGAAATGTATAGCCAACATGCACCTGGCCCACCGCGTAGATATTTATAGCTACCAGCTACAGCAAAATCAATGTTCAGCTCAGTGAAATCAAGCGGGAGCACGCCGTAACTATGATAAACATCGAGTAGGATGTAGGCATTCGCTTCATGAACAGCAGACACAAGCCGTGGCAAGTCGGCCAATATCTGACCGGTAGCAAAAAATACATGGGAAACCACTACTAAGTCAATATTATCTAACTTTTCAATGAGATAATCAACATAAAAACAACCATCTTCACGCGCTCCCACCCATTCGACGGTGGCATGATTAGTAGCTACATATTGCTTTAAAATGTGATCAAGTGAGTCAAATTCTCCCAATGTGGTTAATACACGTGGTGGTGTATCAAAGCTATTAAGCACGGAACGCAAACCTTGACCAGCATTCGTCTTTGGTACAATACAATCAGCACGCGTTGCGTTAACAAGTTTTGCTGTTGCAGAACGCCATGCTTCCATTTCGTCCCACCATGGACCCCAAGCTTCGTCCAGTTGTGAAAACCAGACATTGATCCCTTCAGACATATCGCTAGTAGTGGCATCAAGTGGACGACCTAATGAATGGTTTGCGAGATAAATTTCTTTACTATCACGCTCTAAGATGCGCGAAAATAACGGAAATATGTGCTGCGAGATCATAGCTTCATCGAGAGCATCGGAAATTATATTTGGAAGCAAACAATCAATTATTCATAGAAAAATGAAACGAGTTTACTACAACAACAATTTGCTATAATTCAGACATTAAAATACTTGAAAATTTTAAGAAAAGCACAAAAGTCTTACCGATTTTTTGACAATTTTCATCAGTCTTAACTGAAATTTCATTTTGATGCTCCATATGATTATAACGAGTTGATCGTATTGTTTACTAGAACTAGCTTTACTAAAAGAAAGATAAAATAGAAACTTTTTCAGTTAATAATCAGAGTATCTGTAATGTAGACATATTATTCCATGTAGTACATTATTTCTGAAAAATTTTTCACAGTTGATCATTTAACTAACAATTAGTGAAGATGACGCTTATAGGTATACCCTCACCCTCAAGATAATGCATATTATGCGTTAGAAACTGTCAATTCAGATGAGTTAATAGTATCTCAAAAAATAAGTATATCGACGTGAAAACTATGTAAACTAAGCATTCTTGTCAACAACATAGCTGGATTTGAAAGCAGTGAAGATAATGCTGGGTACTGCTGGTTCAGCTGCAGGTTGACTGTATACGAGACCAGGTTTACCTCGGGTGACATCGGTGGAACACATTATTTTCAGCTTATCTCCCATGCGAGCAATAAGATCAGTTTGACTAATTAAAACTGCAGTGTCACCATTCACTGTTTGCATAATATTCGAGTTAAACATGTCTTGGCCATTGAGTCGCATCCATAAGTGCATATCACCTATTCTTTGTCCGTCAACACTTCCAACCTGAGCAGCAGCCATCACGAAATAAGTTCCTGATTCGTTGAATTCAACTACACCATTGTTACTTTTTATCACTTGTGAACCATCGTCATTACCAAATTCAACTGCTGTTGGAGTTATACAGCCCCACTGAGTTTTCAAACTAAATAATTGAGCACACGGAATTAATCCTCCTTCGTTACGTAATCGAAATGTTGAAAATATGATACTGGGAACTACCGGTTCGTTGGCCGGCTTCGAAGCGATGATGCCAAGCGTTTGTTTGTAGTTGAAAGCATCAATTGAAGCGTTCTATTAGCTTCAAATCAGGTAATAGTTTGACTGATGAGAACGGCACTACTACCATCATGAATAGTTTGGATTGTATTGCTATTGGGTAGATCTGTTCCATTTAGCCGCAACCACACATGAACTTCACCCGAATCATTTGTACCTATGTCGCTTCCAACTTGAGCACAAGCAATAATAAAATAGAGACCAGGCTCATTGTATCCAATGATGCCGTTATTTCCGCTATCCGTGTTATCGATTCTACTGAGCCCACTATAAGTAGCAAGCCTAATGATGTTCGAAGTCGAGTTACCCAATTACGTTTCTGCGTTGATCAATTCCGCGTAAGGAATGGTGTTATTAGCATCACTGAGTTGAATCGTCGAGAGTATAATACTAGGAACTACTGGCTCGTTTTCCGGTGCTGAAGAAAGCAAGCTAAGAGTGCCACAATCGTTGTCTGTGATAGCTGAAAACACGAGAGTGGCCACCTTAATAGTGGGAGCCTGGAAAACTGTTTGATAGATGAGAACTGAAGTAACACCACGATCGACTGTTTGTATATTGTTCGAATAAGGCATGTCCTGATCACGTCGCACCCAAAGATGAATTTCGCCTTTACCATTTCTGTTCGGGCTGCCGATTTGAGTAGCGAAAAAGCAGATTGTCGGATCGCCACGGTACCGTACGGATTGTCAGATCGCCACGGTATCGTACGTATCGTCGACATAAAGGTTCCGCTGCCTGTGCTCTTAGGTCCTCAAGTCCTATTATATAGGAATACCTATAGATCCCCAAGGCCTATAAAATGGGACACCCCATAAGTCCTCAACTGCTATATTTTGAAGTTATCATTAGTTCCTCAAATGCTATATTGTAGAAGTACCCTTAGGTGCTCAATTCCTATATTATGGACGTACTCGTAGGTCCTCAGTTTCTATATTATGGGGGCACCCATAGGTCCTCAAGCGCTTTATCTTGGAGGTACCCTTAGGCCCTCAAGTCCTATATTATGAGGATACCCTTAGGTTCTCAACGGCTATATAATAGGAATACCCTTAGGACCTCAAATGCTATATTTTGGAAGTACTGTTAGATCGTCAATTCCTATGTCTAGAAGATGGACTTAGGTCCTCAAGTTCTACATTATAGAGGTACCCTTAGGTCTTCAAGTCCTGTATTTTCGAGATATCCTTAGTTTCCTAAGCCACAATAGATATGGTTACTCATAGGTTCTCAAAGCGTATTATATGAGGGTATCCATAGGTCCTCAAGTGCTACTACGCAGGATACCTTTAGGCCCCCAGATCCTATTATATAGATAAAGGATGACCCCAAAGTCTTGGTATCTCTCAGAAAAGTTTTCGTTCTCCCTTATAATAGACTTCTAAATGCTCAAACTTTCCTATTGTATTCCTTGTAATGTGATGAATATTATCCTAATTTTTCAGCTCTCTATCTTAACAAATAAGAGATTTGTATAAGTTGACATTCTTGAAATCGTGTTTGTGTCCATGTCTCAAAAATAATGGTTGCCGCATAATACATGTAAATGGACTCACTTTACATTTCATTTTCCCACCACTTGATATGTTGTATTAAGAAAACAAAATATGCTACAAGATGCAGTATGAAAAGTTCTACAATTTATACAGTACAGCATATTCCAATTATGTAGTTTTTGTTTTTAAGAAAAAGTAAAAATTTATGTAATCAATTTTTAAGTTGATCGTACACAGTTTTGCTTTTTCTGAAAACAACAATTACGTAGTTAATATCCTGTACTATGTAAATTGTAGAGCATTTGACGCTGCATCTTGTGGTATATTTAGTTTTTTGTTAATAAAATTTACTAGGTGCTAAAAAAAATGAAAAAAAGACGAATTTTTCGTTCGTGTGAAAAAAATCAATTTTGAGCGACGACGAACATAGATCGCATAGAATTTGCTTCTTTATGAAATCAAAACTATGTAATTAAAGTACACTTTCTGGTGTAGATTGTAGAGCTTTTCATACTGCACTTTATAGTATATTTTGTTTTCTTAATACAACATATCAAGCAATGGAAAAATGAAATGTAAAGGAAGTCCATTTACATGTATTATACACCAACAATTATTTTTGCGACATGAAAAAAATAAGATTTCAAGAATGTTAACCTACAAGTAACGCTCATCGACTGTCGATTCACTTGACCCTAGACTGACAGAATAGGGATGTCGATATATATGTTCATAGATCTGAACGGGAATTGAATATATTTGGTTACGTGTAACGAAATAACTTAGCTCTAGTGTTCATCTGGCAAATGTAGTTGCAAAACTCGTGGAGAAGATCATGAAGATCATCGCGTCGTTATAGTTTAAATTAATCGAACAGTACTGAATAAAAATATCATATGATGCGTTATAGCGTTTTCCAGGAAATCGTATGTATTTTGGATATCCAATAAATTTCCGGAAATTGAAATTTGCTCATGGGACAGTCTAATGGAATATGATCCATAATAGGCATAATGGGCATACTGGGCATACTGGGCATAATGGGCATAATCGGCATAATGGGCATAATGGGCATATTGGGCATAATC